>JADLZK010012213.1:0-180186 GCA_015847255.1 Hyparrhenia diplandra | reverse complement strand
CAAACCTCGTTGCAGTTAAAATTTCGCAGCGCACCTCACCATTGCGGGTGCGTTATGAGAAAAGAGAAGGTGATGGGGTGAAATTTAAACTGGACGGAGTCGCATGTGGTGGCGCACTCGTGTGGTAAAGGCTAAGGCACTACCTGTGTGTCCCCCGTCGAAGCCGTCTACATTCGCTTCCTTTTCTCAAAGTTTTGAATCGGGTTTGCTGCTATGGTAGAACATTTCTTTCGGCTGACTTCTAATTGATTCTCAAATGAATTTTGAAAAAATAGTTTATGCTTTGATTTAATTTAGAAAGTTAATATTCTTTGTGTAGCAAAATTTACCGTGCTATAAATTTGATGAATAAAAGGAAAAATAAAAAAGGCAAAATACTAATTAAAAACTACATAGATAACTTTTTATGTTTTACTATTTTATATATAAATATAATTATTACTATTACATTATGGCTGGTTTTTTAAAATTCGGATTACATAATTCTCAAAGCATAAATCTATTCTATCGAGCTCTTGGTTAAGATCAGTGGACTGCTCAAGAAGTTTCAAGGCGCTGACCGCTTACCTTTGTATCTTAATACCCGCGGTTATCTTGAATTGTGATCATACCGTGGGCGGCGCTGATCGTACGGCCTCTTTCCATTTGCTTCTCGCCTCTTCGCCAATAATTTCACCCGAATCAATAGAGTACTTTCGTCTCCGTGGTATCACCTTGAAATTTGATACCATCATGCCATTCTTTGTGCGCTTTGTAGAGCTTTCAGGACCAGAAAAACAGCCTTTCGCCATTCTTCTAGCTTTCAGATTTGTCTCGGTTTCGCTTCTTCCCTTGCCAGTCTCACGTCATATTCCACTTCTTGATGGCCCAATGAGCTCGGGTGGCGTTCCAAATTAACCGTAAATGGGGCAAGTTTTGCCGGGTATAGACCACCGGTAAGGTGACATGCCGATGGGGCTTTGTATGCTGTCCGGATATGCCTGTAGAGCATCTAAAATATTCTTCCAAAATTTTCCCCATCTCAAGACCCTTCTTCTCGCAGGATGTTCTCGACGATTGTTGTTGAAGCTTTGCCATTCCGCCGGTTTTGGCGAGCGATAAGGCGTGCAGCTATACAGTGCAGTGCCGCAGCTCTTTAAGAATGCCCCAATGACTTGTCCTTGAAATGTGATCCGCCACCGAGCCACGCGCGTATGTCAAAGGGGAAGATGATTTCTGCTGAACATCTTACGCGTTTAAGCACGCTGTTTCCATGGTATCAGTTTACCCACTTCGACACGCAGTCTACCGCCACCGTGATATATTCGCAACCGCGGGACTGAATGGTTCCATGCAATCACGCTCTACACATCAAATATTTCTATTTGAAGGTTGTAGTGGTAGGCACGTGATCACGAGCCGCGGATGTTCCCGCTCTCCTCGCGCTTGTGCATCTTTCTCCTCGGTTATGAACTCTTCGTCGCCGACATCGCCGTAAGAATCCGTGATCGCTAAATTTTGGCTTCACAGCGGCCAAGAGCAACCGCTGTAGGGAGACGACATGACATTTTTCGGCGATCCCATCTTCCTCCCCTGCACGATCTTCGCCAGTCAACCGCATAATACACCCCGGCAGATGTGATATGGGTCATCCTACGTGCCGCCGCTTCTCCATTTGGAGTTTCCGCTTGTTCTCCTCGCAGTACGTCGATCCCCGCAAACTATGTAATTCAAATGGCTGCGTACTGCGGGTTGAAGTGCTACACCTTGCAGCGTCACGCGCGTAGTCGCAGTAATTGCGGTTCCCGTGATGTTAGGTTACCAGATATCGCCGGCTACAAATGATCCAAGTAACGTATTTCCTACCCCTTTTATCTTTTATTTCTTATACTCAAATTCTTGGAGTAGAAGAATCCACCATCAAAGCAGGTTTCGTGATCCTTTTGGTGAGAAGGTACTTAAGGGCTGCATGGTCCTAATAAACGACTATTTTGTACCACTAAGTGCAGGATCAAAACTTCTCGACATAGCAAAGACTACCGCTGTGGAGCCGTTTTTTTCCGCCGTGGGCGTGAATTAACTTGGGGCCCCGCCGAGTTTTATAGCATATGGCGGCATGCTGCTTTTGGTCCTTGGTTTGCCTAGACCGCTACGTCAAATAAGAGTCGCCAGCATCGCGACATGATTTCAAATGGCACCACCAACCGGGTTGGATGATCGAGCCGGTGATGAGTGCTTTCTTTAGGGTTTCAAAGCTGCAAGCACTTCATCCGCGAAGTCAAAGGGTACATCCTTGGCTAGCGGCCGTGAAGAGGCCTGTTTTATTTGTGAAAAAATCTTTATGAATCTTCTATAGAAATCACAAGTGGCCTAGGAAACTACTTTATACCTTTGACGCCATCGCGGTAGTTTTTCATAACTTCTATCTTAGCTTTGTCTACCTTCTATCCCTCTCGACACGCAGGTGCCCAAGAACGGCGCCTTCTCGAATTACGCGGCACTTTTTCCCGCTATACTAGGTCCTTTTCTTGGCATCGCCGCAAGACCCGTCTAGGTTCTTCGTGATGTTTTCAAAGGTCTTGTACTATAGATGTAGAGAGAGAAATCTGGCCCATGAAGACCTCCATGATTTCTTCATCATGTCCGAGAAGATGACATCATGCACTGCCGAAAAGAAGCGCATTACATGTGCCCCAAATGATGACATTCTACTTGCGAAGCATAGGTTCCAGATGGGCATGCAACGGGTCTTGCTCGCTGTCATCAGGTGGACGGGATCTCGTGTAGCTGACACTCCGCCAAGGAAATGTAAGAAAGAGTGTTTCAAAGTAACCGGGCCCAACACGCAGCCATCTCGCTTCTCCCGCAAGCCCCAACGCCGCCGCTCCCACCGATCGGCTCCTGCAAACGTCTCTTTGCCTCTTTTCCAAACGCCACCTTCAGTACCACCACCGCCAAACCAACGTCGCACGGATATAATCCCGCTGCGGAAGAAGCTTTGAACTTCCTTCTTCTTCACGATCACGATCGCATTATCGAGCCTACTGGGTTCGCATGGACGGGTAATCGCTGTGTCAATAGGTATGCTATGTGTGCATGTTGTTGGGCTTACCCTTTCAGATTCAAGGAATACCCGGAAGACCGACCGTTTCTCTTAAAATGGCTATTAGTCGGGTAGTCTCCCCGGCTCACTGTTATTGCTTATGATGACCGCGGCTTCAGAATCACAAGAAGACATATAGCGAGGGGCCCCGTGGGGTTTAAGCTCAACTGAGGCCGAAGTAGCTCTTCCTCTTTGGGAAGTTCTATGAGTTCCCCGACCGCCCCTCTTCTTCAATGAAGAATTGGGCCGCCTTTTTCAAGGTCCGCTTCGTCTCATATAGCAGTAATGACCTCCCCATGCGGTTTCCACTCGGGCGAAGGGTTCTCATACTGCTTTAGCTCGAAAGTAACTCCGGGATAAAACTTTTTTCTTCCGAAGTTTGACATCTAAATCCCTGGATGTTGGTAGGTCACAATCTTTCCGTGGATGCCCGATTAGATGTCAAGTCTTGATATCAAAAACGTGAAAGTCCAAAGACAACTTGACATCCTCAGGCAGAAGATTTGTTCATGTATAACCTCACTCTGGGCCAATGGTGGCAGGTACGAGGTGCTATGCGCAGTGGTCCATGTTGTAGGGTCCCAATAGCTTCCCTAACACAAGCTTGTGCAAAGGTTTCTATTACATTATGTTTATCCCTACAGAGGGGTTATACATGACTTCCAATCAAACTTCCCGATATCCGCAATGGATTGCGTAGAGGGGCCACTTATCCTAATTCTTCAAAGAGGGCTTTTCCTCTCAACCATTCCAGGTTTCATATTATAATGTTAGCTCTAATGTGACTCGAGAAAGAGAGTTTATCCAGAGGTTGTTCAGTATTACCGGACTGGTGGTTTCTTCGTTCGTGACTTCAAGGTGTCACCGAATTGATCAAGAAGGTCAACCTCGAAGAAAGGGAGATCCGTGCACATCTGGCCTTAGGTTCTAGTTCAGCGAGGGTCCTTTATAGTTTAACAAAACGTCGTCAAGAGACTCTCCGCTCTTGGCCCACCTTATAAGCCCCTGAAGCTTAGTGTTCTCACAATGTAGAAATTCTCCTCCTACTTGCAGTACCATCCAAGCTTTAGTACCTATCCAACCCGAAAACACGTAAAAGTACGAATAGTGATGAAACCAAATTATTCGTTAAAATCTCCAGCAGCCACCCCTGTTTACCTAAAAGCCAGGATTCTGCAGGCCTACCTATATCGGAATTACGTAGCCGCAGCTTCTTCCCGTCATTCTCCACGACAAAACCCCTGCCAGTAAAGGTCATTGAGTCACCTCTAGTGAGAGAGAGAACGGAAACAACTTCCACTCAACGCGGTCATGTGTCATGGCTCTGCGACTGTCGTACCACGAGTCGCCGCTAAACTCCCCGTATATGGATAGGGGTTATATTCCGGAAATCAAAAGGCTCGCCCGAACTATGGCTATAAAGCCCTCAAGCGCGGAGCCTTTTCCATATTCGAAGCCGTGGATTGGCTTCGCAGATATGCAATTTACGAAAGCTCGCCTTTGGGAGCGTATGTGATTTGAATAAGTGGGTTGCCCATGGGTAACGTAAACTCTTGCATTTTTGTTTAAAGGTGGATACTACCGTACCACGAGGCTGATCTACCGATATATAACTACGGCTAAATCAACACGCAACGCCGTAGTAAATGCTTTCATTGCTGGTGTTTCTTACGCGACACGAGAAATCCGCAGTTTACTTTAAATAAGCAGCACTTCACCCGGTGTTGCGGTATCGATTTTTCACAAATGACGGCCAGCAAGAAATTCCTCGCTTTTCCGTGCCCATGCGGTCAACCCAAGGCAAGGGCTTTGTTTTCAAGAGTAGCTTTGAGTGTACATAGGCGGCTAAGTTTTCCGTGCAAAGTGATTCCTAAAGTCAAGCTGTCTACCACTTCGCACCGCCCACTAGCGACGTTGTCCGCAATTATCTACGCATACGTTCTAACGCGGGGGATTTCATAAGGACGACAAGGCTTGTCACTTACCAAGCCGCCTACCCCTTTCTAACCGTGGATGCACCGCAAAGGTAGGTGAACGCTAGTCCAAACACCACGCTTGCATCGAGTTGGTCACAGCTTCTTGATGTTGCCAAGGTTCCCGCCAAAGAAAGTTCCTCCACCAAGAACTAATCAACGTGCGAAAACGATCTACCAATCCCGCAAGCTCCACAGCTAAGAAATATAATGGCGGAAATTCGCGAAGCGAAGATAATCACAAGACTCTTACCAAAGTGTAAGTAGCTTGCGTGAGGTACAAGCCGCAAGTGTAATTTACAAGTCCGACACTGGCCCCTCCTAGGTAGGAACCGCTTTAACACCGAGGGGCTTAATCCCCAAGACCTGTAGAAAGAACTTCTTCTTTCTAGCCTTTCCTCTCTCTCTAACAATTTCTAGAATTAGAAGATAGAATAGAAGGCGTAGAAGAAGAAGAAGATCTAATTCTACTCTCTGCACAAGGGATCGTTTCTCCTTTGAATTTTATTGCTTTATGAGAGGGAGAGAAGAAATTCATAACAATTCAAATGTTCATTCAAAAAATTCACCGAAAATTTTTGTGTGGCCTCCCTATGAGTATGTGTACCCATAAAAAATGTGAAACTTGAATTTTGGATAGTTCTTGCATGATTTAAAAAAACAGTCTTTAATTGACAAGTCGGGGGCGTTTCGAGCAAGTCCGAGAAATGAACGATCTCCAATACATTTTTGGTTCCATTACATAAATGTCGTGACATACATATTTGGTTCCATTATATATTTGGTTCTATTACAAAAAGGATCGACTTATTTTTTTTGCCGGGCTGCCAAATCGTCTTCTTCTTCGACCGTCCAGGTGCGGCACGGGGCTTTGTCTTGGTCTTGATGACATTCCCCACACGCGTGTCTCGACTTCCCTTGATCTTGGTTGGATGATCGGTAAAGAGCGTAAACTCTGCGTAGTTGTTGTACTCTTCAGGACTCGCGCACTCCATCGGCTCCCACGATCCTTTGCTTCCCTCCCACGACCGCATGTAGTTGCTTTTTGCCCTGCGATTTGGGCACGGGTAGTAGGCTACCCGGGCCACGCGACTTTACGAGTACCCACTCATCATCTCCAAGTACTTTCGAGCTGAACGGTGGTTAACCCAACCGTCCCACGCCAACCGTTGGGGCTTGACCCAATCCAACCTAAAATGGGTATCTGTAGGTCTCGCCATAATCAAGTTCCCAAATCTCTTGGATTTGCCCATAGTATGTCTTTAGTTCCTTGGTGGCCATGTCCATGCCCCTCATACCGAACGCCGCCGTTACGTGACGCTCTTGTTGTCCTTTTCTTTTCGTGTGGAACCTGTATCCATTGATGTCGTAACCTTGCCATGTGATGATTTGGCTAGATGGGCCGTATGCAAGCATCGATTCTTGATATCCGCGTTTAGGGGTATCTCCTGTTCTCCGATCCACGTTGTGAAATTCGACTTGTGTTGTCTCACCGGTACCCACCCCTCTCGCGGCGGCCACGCTTTGCTGCGAATTTCCTCGGATGCTTCTCGCCCACGTTTCCATTGATACTAACTGGTTCGAGCGCCGTGATGGGCTTCTTCGATTGTTTCGTGGTCTATATCGGTTCGTACTTTCCTCCCCTCGTGCCCATCCCTGCGGTTCTGCCTTCGTGCGGTGTTCGGGTAGGCCGATTGCATTTCCATCCCGGATGTATCTAGTGCAGTTAACGAACTCCATTGTTGTGTATGCCTCGATCATAGAGCCCTCCGGGTATGCACGTTAAGGACGGATCTGTTAAGAGAGGACATGAACCGCTCGTTCATCCACATCTCGTGCGTGTAGAGAGGCCCCGTTCTTCTATTTGATCGACCATGTGTATCATGAGGTGTGGCATAATATCGAAGAAAGACGGTGGTAAGCACATCTCAAGGCGGCATATAGTCTCCGTGATGAACTCTTTCGGTGCGGGTAGGTCATTTTCAGCGATGACCTTCTCGTGATGCGATTAAAAGTAGCATAGGCGTGTAACGGCCATCTTCAAAAACTACGGGCGATGCACCTAATCACAATTGGAAGGAACACCGTCGGATGACATGGCGGTCATGGGCCTTCAAATTTGACGATGTCGTGTCTTTCATCGATACAATGCTCTTGAGGTTGGAAATGTAAACCGGTCGGCACCTTCACATCCCCTCGAGCCATTTGCAAAAATCCCTCTTTTCATCCCGTCGTCGATTGTAGCTCGTGGGTCGGAAGGTCGACTTTTTCCGCTATTCCCCGAGGGTTTGGCGTGAAGTTCGGGCCCGATGCCCATGTCGGCAAGATCCTCGACGTGACTTGACACCGCCCTTCGCCTTTATTCTTGATATCTAGGAACATCCCGACCAAGCTCTCGAAGAGATTCTTACGTAGATGCATGTTATCGACGGCATGGGGTGTATGGAGCATCTTCCAGTATGGTAGGTACTTGAAGAAAATCGACTGCTTCTTGAATGGGACTTTGGGCAGTGCCGGTCGAGTGGGTTCTGCTTCTGCTTCTGCTGCTTCTTCTTCTTGCACTGCTGTTTTGTTCCGCTTCCGCTTCTTCTTTTCCTTTGGCCCACCGGCTTTCTTCTTCTTACCGAACTCGTGGTTTATGTTCTTCACCATTTCAAACACCTTTGGCCCGTACTTTACCCTTTCCGGCTCCTCCGTTGATGTCTCAGGCTCGCCGTCAAAGTACTCGTCCATCGAAGTTTCCCGGTACCTGTGTTCTTTGCAGAGGAATTTACGATGCTTCATATACACCGTCTTTTGGGATCCACTAAGGTAAATGGAGCGGTATTCTCAATGCAAACCGCGGTAAGCGTCTTCTTCCTTAATCTGCCCGACAATGAAAAAGAGAGCGGGGTAATCAACGATGGTGGCCATTATCATTGCCTTTAGAGTGAACTTCTTCTTCTCGGACGCATCCATAATGTCAACCCCTTTCCACGAGTTCCGCCATTTCCTCCATTATCGCTCAATGAGCACATCTATATCATTGCCCGGCCGCTTTGGTCCGAAAATGAGCATGGCCGATAGAAGATATTTGCGCCGGACACTCGTAGGGAGGCGGGTTGAATATGGTGAGGGTGACCGCCGGTCTTTGTGCGTATTACGAGGTCTCCGAACGGATTCATCCCGTCGGTACTCATTGCGAATCTTACATTCCTAGGCTCGTCCCCTAAAATCCGGAAATATTTCATTGATGCGTTTTCCATGTTTTGGCATCCGAGGGGTGTCGTAGCTTGCCATCGCCCTTAGCGTGCGTTCGGTGATGCATGCCGGACATCAGCCCGGCATCCTCTCGTTCCCAAAAATTGCACGCAGCGATCCGGGGCGGGTAGGTACCACAATCGATAGGGCGGGGATCTTCCTGCTCGTGTAACCATCTTCTTCCTCGTCCTCGGGAGGTGGCATCTGCTTCTTGCCCGCTTACGCTTCTTGTAACGGACATTCCTCTTGTAACGACTCACGCCGCATCGCGGACAGGTTCCGCAAGTCCGCATAGTTACCCCGTATAGAATACAATGGTTAGGACACACATGAAACTTCCTAAGCTTCATGGCCCTGTGATCTAATCGGCTTCTTCGCCGATAGGTATTGGCGGGCACCTTATTCCCCTCGGGTAAAACATTGTCACCGGTGATACCGTGAATAACGGTCATTGAAGCTCGTGTCGACCACCCGTGGCGAGCCTTCATCATCAACATCGTTAGGTTAAAACGTAGCACCATGCCTTTGCCGGACATTTGCCGTCATCTTTGTAGAGAGGGTCAATTGCCGCTGTTTCATCTGTCTAAAATTCTCGAGCCATCTTGGATTGCCAAACAACACGTCATCTTCATCTTTGAGGTTAGCAATTTCCTCGAAAGAGCGGCATCCTCGGGCGACATGTCATCAACTACTGACCGTTCACCATGATCTCCACCCGCATTTGCTTCTTCCATGTCTTCAAGCGGTTCATCTACGGTGATGTAATCACGATTATCAACTTGTGGCAGTCCTTCGTCCACCACCGTGTTTCCGCTGTTAGTCGAAGTCGGGGGTCCTCCAATGAACCGGCCGCGACACCGGTTCTTTTTCACCATGATACGTCCACACGGTGTACCTCGGCTCCCTGATGAAACCATACCACGCAAGTGCTCCGCGGCGACATCATCCTTGTGTAAGAACATATGCTTGCAGCGATAGCACGGGCACACCATTTCTTCCGAACCCCGACCGATTCGATGCTTCCGTGGCGGCGGGCATAAACTTCTTACGCACATCATCAACGAAATCCAAAATCGATCCTCGGCCCTGTACATCCAAATCCCTATTTGGCGCCATGGTCGACGGCCTACTCAAATTAATTAAACCAAAACAAAGAGAGCGATCGATGATTAGAGATCGAAGTATCGATGAAAAGAGCACGCATACACTTCAAATGAGAGGGGAGATCAAGAGAGGGGAGGAGAAAGAGGGAGAGAGAGGGGAGGAGAAAGAGTGAGAGAGGGGGGAGAGAGAGAGGGGAGAGAGGGGAGAGAGAGGGGGGAGGGAGAGAGAGAAGGAGAGGAGAGAGGGAGAGAGAGAGAGAGATCAAAACTAGATCTCAAAAAGAGAGGGAGAGAGAGGGAGAGAGAGAGGGAGAGAGGGGAGAGAGAGAGATCGGGGAGAAAGAGAGAGGAGCGGGAGAGAGGAGAGAGAGAGGGGAGAAAAGAGAGAGGAGGAGGAGAGGGGGGAAGAGAGAGAGCGAAACCACACACATTTATCCATGAAAAAAGGAGAGAGAGAGGGAGAGGGAGAGAGGGAGAGAAAAGAGAGGAGAGAGAGGAGAAATACCCCTAGCGGTGCCAAACTTCAATCAAACCAAGGGCAAAACCTTCCCCCTAGAAATGGTGTTTTCTAGAGTTTTGAAGCTCAAAACCCTAGAAAATGGCGAAAATCCCGTGGGGAAGAAGAAGGTTGGTGCTGTATTTATAGCCCGACTTTTCCGTGGCGGGCATTATAAAAAACCGCCACGGTTAATGTCGATTAACCATGGCGGGCATTGTAACAAAACCGCCACGGTTAATCTCCGTTAACCGTGGCGGTTTTATTATAGAATGCCCGCCACGATAATCGATTAACCGTGGCGGGCATTCCCCGGGCCGGGGGCAGGGCCAACTATTTTCCGTGGCGGTTTCCTAAATGCCCGCCACGGCAAATAAAAATCAAGCACCTCGTAAAATCATTTACGTAGTAGTGCTCGCCACGGTAAGTCTACTTTCCATGGCGGCCGGCCTTACGGGCACATCACGATTAATCGAAGGCCAATAGGCCCGATTGAGAGGCAGATTGGCGTCTCCACATAAATTTCGCGATTAGGGTTCACACCCTGAGGCCATTCTCTCTCCCCTCACCTCTCTCACTCTCTCCACACATGGGCCGGCGGGCGCATCCACCTCACGCGCCATCCTCATCTGGCCCGGACGTCCACGCCGGGATCCGCGGCAGACGCGCGTCGTCCTCCCTCCGGCCCGCGAGCCACTCCTACATGCGCGACTCCTCCACACGCCGTCATCTCGGAGGTGGGGTCCGTCGCCGCGAATCCCCCTCTGCACGCGCCACTCCTCCACCCTCACATGCCGGCCGCGCGGGCGGATCAAGGCGGGGTGGCGCGGATCCCTCGGCGTGGACATCCGATAAGCGGCGCTTGGCTCTCGAGGTGGGCCGGCGAGGCGGCGGATGTCAGTGCGTGGGGCGCTCCTCGGTCTCGTGGCGGCGGCGAGGCGGCGGGTCGACGAAAGGGCCTTTGCGGATCCGGCGGCGGCGGGCGGGGTCGGTGAGCTGGCCCAGCGGGGGCGCGAGCGCGGCGCGGAGGGTCCTCCTCCCGGCGCGTATCGGGCGGATCGAGATCGCAAGCGCGTCCTCCGGCCCTCCGGCGGCTCCGGCGATGGGAGGGCATCTTCCTCACGCGTGCGGCGCGCCGGTGGCGCTCACCTCCCAGCCTCACGCTTGGAAGCCGGTCTGCGGCGGGCGGTGAGCTGTGCTCCCTCATCGGATCCAGTTGCGGCGGCGGTGCAGCCCTGGATGGGCTTGGCGGGCCTGTGGATGGACTCGGTGGGCCCGTCCGTGTTTTTTTTTCTTTTTTTTTTCAAACCATTAACCGTGGCGGGCACTTCTAAGATGTCCGCCCGCGATTAATCGATTAACCGTGACCTCTCCGCCGCGGTGGGCGCCTTTGCCCATCACAGAAAACTAAATGCGTCCTTCACGTAACAAAAATTATGTACCAGTGACATCACATGCAAACAGGACACGTTGACACACACATGCAAGTTCAAATATATCGATATATACAAGTGCTAAAGTCCAAAAAGGTCACACCAATCCGACTCAGCATTTAGTTTGTTTGTGAGTTTTAGAAGTGCATTATTGTTTGGTCATCTCGTCCACTTTTAAGTATATATATGTAGGTCAATTATAAGGCAAACCAACAGACGAAGGCATTTGTTATTGTATTGGTGAAACTCATAGAAGTGCATTAGAGTTGTGTTACCAATACGTCCTGTGGTTTGTGCGAGCCAATACTCATACAATAATTAACAGACGAAGTCTACCAAGCAAGGGTGCTAGTGTAGCATTAAATTTTGCCATGCTGACGAATAAGAATAACGCCGACGACTTACACGTTCTTGCATCACTGCTAGTAGAGGTTGATGTGTCAATAAAATGGAACGACCTAGATGACTCCAGCAGAGAGCACCTAATTGAGATGCTTCAGAATTTTTATAGTGCCAATTTCGAGATGTGTATTATTGTTACCCATGTGGCCAAACGTCTACTTCACTGATGACGATGATGCCATTTAACATAAGCAAAGACAAGGGATCGGAGGACACAACTTGAGCCCAATTATCAAATCACCATAGACTACTTTGTTTTTTTAATATATAGATAAAAATGTAAAAGAGTTAATTCTTCCTGGACGACGACCTTGACCTCTCAAGTCTACACCTAATACACACCTAACCAAGATGATTTCTCGACCAAATGGAAACTAGAGTTAATTTGTTACCAGCACGTCTAGTTGATTGGGGTGCCGATAATCATCCTATAATTAATTAACAGAGGCAAGGTCAAGGAAGTAGAGGTACAAGTACCTTTAAATTTTTACGATGCTGACGAATAACAATGACCTAACACCTTCTTGCATCACAAGACGTTGATGGATCAATAATGGAACTCAGACAGCTTGTTTTCTACAGTCCAATGTTTGGGTCGTCCTCTGCTTTGTGGAGATGATCATCCCACAGCTCTGCTCTCCTCTACTTTGTTTTGTTTCTCCTTTCTCTGTTGTCTGACTTATGATATGGTACATGTATACGATGAAGTATTATGAAGAACCGTTAGAAGGAGAGAAGAACTCCATAATCGCCATGATATCGAGGAGGCTGAGTAGGAGTGATGGAGAAGCCGCCGGTAACCACGATTTGGCAGTATGTCGACAAAGTCTGCATGTGAACAGAGTATGTGTACTGCATGCTCGAGGCGAGCTTCTACCAAGCAGGTCATAAGGATCCTGGATCCCTGCATACATTAGTTACAAACTTACACGGTAAGGGCATTATGGCACTTGAAAATACGTACTAAGTGAGAGAAAAATTCTAGTTACAAATATAGGAGAAGATAACAAACATATTTATGCCAGACTTGACGAGGGAAAAGCTGAACACAACCATTTTGTGTTTTAGCTTTGGAAAGAGCGCAATGCACGCTGTTTCCGGGTGCATTGCTAGCTGCAACCGTTAAACTCAAGCCGAGCAATGGTTTTTTTTTTTTTTTTTTTTTTTTTTGACAACAAACATTGCATTCATAACTAAACAGCATGAAGCTGTTAGAACCATTACATTGTTAATGGTTACAAACCGGAGTGCCTCTCAGAAATGGGCACCCATGAGCATGGCAAGGGTTCACACATGAACCCGAGGTGTCAATCTGATTGACCTGTAAAAGATTTGCACTTTGCCTAGCTAGTAAATCAGCCATGTGATTGTTTCGCCTTCGAATCCTGTGCACCTTTATGGAAGTACCTGTTAGAATGGAGTGGATCTCACGGGTGTAAGGCTTGATCCTCCACTCGGGAGGATTGACAGGATCAGAGCTGTTGATGAAGTTCACCCGCAATCGACCGTTGGCAAGCAGACTTGCATCATTGATGTTGACCCTGTTAAGAACAAAAGCAGCCAAAACCATGGCTGCCGATTCATCATGAGAACCGACGAACTCTCCTTGATTGCTGCCCTGATGAACACACTAAGAGGAGGGGAGATGTTTGTGTTGACAATAAAAATGTCTATTCCTGCTTGTCTTGGTCCGGCTCCAGGCACATCAGGAGTGATGGAGGCGTTGGAGTAGCATCTAACACCCTGCAACATGGAAGGGAATTCATGGAGGTACTTGTCGGGTCCGGGTTGATGTCGGTTTATGGGAGAATGGGGCGCGTGATCCCTGGTTGGACCATCCTGGTGCTGGTCAGTCCGCACACACAAGTGTCGAGCATCGCCTTGGTACTAGTGGCCTTGTTGCCGTTGATCGGCGTGCATGGTCGAGGTGGCCATCGGGTTGGTGGTGTTGTCTGTCCCGGTGAGAACGATAGACACTGCAAATTGAGAATTCATACCTTGTTGGGCAACCCACCTTGGTTATTATGCACGCTCGGTGGTGAATGTCATCATGGTGTTGTTGGACAGTGTTGTGGCTCAGTCTGTTGACATCAGCTTGGTGCTCATGCCCCATTTGAGGAATGATCGATTGACCTGCAAACTGAGAACTCATACCTTGTTGCATATTTGTCTGGCCAGAGGGGCTGTGCAACAATGTGTTGGGCGCCTGGTGGGTTGCTTGCATCTGAGGTCCTTCATTGTGGTCCGGTTCGCCAAGAGCCTGTAAGTGAGTTTGCATGTGCGCCTGCGCTGCTTTATGCACCTAAAAAGAACTCCAAGTTTTCCTTTGAAATCTATTATCATTGCGCGCTTTCCAGATATACCACATAGTAAACAAGGTTGTGCAAAGAGTAGCGTCAGAAGGGCTAGGAGAAAGTAAGAGAGGTATAGTAATTTGAACACCATCCTCAGAATGTGTAATATTATGTGTTTGGAGGGGAGGGTTGGCTGTGGCCCATACCTGGGTTGGTAGATCACATTGGAAGAACAAGTGATTGTCATCTTCAATAGCACCACAGTAAGTACAGTGCTGATCTATATGTACCGAATATCTACCAGCTCTTTCCCCGGTAGCCAAAGCCCTTCTTATGAGTCTCCAAGCAAAAGTTTTAAGAAGAGGAGGGATGGTCTTACTTTTCCAAACCTTTTGTAAAATGAAATTTGCTTCATTTATGATGCTCCTGGAACCTTGTGTGGGAAGGCTGTGGTTTTGTTGAGAGGCTAGGTGTGTGTAGATGGCTTTGGTGGTGCAAATTCCATTAGCGGCAGGGGTCCATCTAAGGATATCATTTTGGTCAGAGTGAACAGTTTGAGTTGCTTCAATGGCCTGGACTACTTGTGGTGAGAAGGTGGATGCTAACAAATGGTGATTCCATGTCTGAGTGCCAGGGAGCCAAAGATCTGCCACAGTGGAGGGCAAAGGAGTATTGGTTACTTGGAAGAGTAAGGTGATCATGGATTTCGTACCAAATTGATGACCAAGGTGTGGACCAAATGGAGGAGTTGCCAAAGATGTATTTGATAGGTGACATTGGAGTGAAGACGATGCTTTACCCGCAAAAACCGGCGACCAATAGATAGACTTTGAGGTATTGTTAGGGGCTGTCCAAAATGTATTGTGAGGGTAATATTTTGCTTTGAGTATGGAAGACAAAAAAGGATTTTTGAGAGTGGCTACATTCCAAGCTGAATGAATAATAAGGCTCTGGTTTATGGTCTCCATGTTTCTTATACCAAGGCCTCCTTGCTCCTTTGACTTGCATATGTCATCCCAAGACCTGTAAGCAATAGGAGAAGTATCGTGTTCCTCCTGCACACCTGCCCACCAAAACCTTCTAATGATGGTATTAATTCTTTCAATGAAGGTTTTAGAAAAAAGAACCGAGACATATAGTAAATAGGAATAGAAGAGAGGACCATTTAATGTACTACGAGTCTACCAAATGGTTTAGCTTATTTGCTTTGATAGTACCAAACTTAGCAAGGAACTTACCATAAATGAAATCATAGGCTTTGTTCTTGTCCTTGTGGGTAAAGATCATGGGGTGACCAAGATGCATGGTATTAGGCTGAAGGTCTTGAACTGGGAAGATGGCCTTAATATCGTTCTTAATATTGGTGGGTACATTCTTGCTGAAGTAAATAGAGGATTTTTGGAGGTTTAGAGTCTGACCTGATTGATTGCAAAAATTGTAGAGGATGGATTTGATCTACTCAGCCTCTTGTACTGATGCCTTGCCACATAGGATCAGATCATCTGCAAAAAGGAGAGAATGTATAGCAGGACCACCTGTTCCTAAGGAAACTCCTGTGAGATGGTTATTCTGTAGGCTTTCTTGCAATCTTATAGATAGTTCATTGATAGCAATAACAAACAGGTATGGCGAAAGAGGACATCCCTGACGAAGACCTCTTTGTGAGGTGAAAAATCCAGTGGGCTCATCATTAACAAGAACTGCAAACTCCGGGGAGGATATACAAGCATGTATGAGATTAACAAACCTTTCATTGAGCCCAAGTCTGCGAAGAGCCTCCATAATAAAGTGCCATTCAAGCCTGTCAAAAGCTTTAGCCAGATCTATTTTTAAAAGAAAAGCATGTTTCTTTCCAGTTTTTTAGATTAAAGGAGTGGATGATCTCTTGAGTAATAATAACATTGAAGGAAATGTGCACGTGGCGGCAATGACGAACGCAGACCGAGCTTGGTCAATGTACCACGAGATGATGTTTGAGACGATTGGCTAAAGACTTGGTTAGAATTTTATAAATGACATTGCGAGAGACTTATAGGCCCGAAGTCTTTAGGAGTGGTAGGTTGAGTGATCTTAGGAATAAGAGTTATAAACGTTTGATTTATATCGGCAGGCATATGGGCATAAGTGTAAAAATCTTTTACCACTTTGTAGATATCCTCCTTGGCCCAAGGCCAAGCCGCCTTGTAGAAAGCCGCATTAAGTCCATCAGGGCCTGGAGCTGCATTACTTCTCATCTCTTTGATAAGATCCTGGATTTCCTGTAAAGAAGCTGTAGAATAAGTATACCTAAATTCCTCGAGTTGTTGTACAGCCTCTTCCTCTTGGTTTTGCTGGTGAGTATGAGGGTGGTGATATGTATGGTTGGGTTGGGAGGCACCCTCACGAGGTGTGAGAAGGTGGGGCTGGTGCAAATTATTAGGTTGGGCTTGAGCAAAGTGACAGGTATGGTTGGCTTGGGAAGTGAAAATAGCCGAGAAGTAGTTTACGAGGTGTCGGCTAGCTGTTGTTGTTTGGTTGAGTGGGAACCATCCGGGTTAATGAGATAGGAGATTCTGTTTTTCTGTTTCTTTTTTTGATGGATCGTGAGAAAAGGTCGTGTTCTGTCTCCCTCTCGGCCCCGGGTTTTCTTAGCTCTACGGATGTGGTATTTTTCTTCCTTGGCTAGAAGGTCCTGGTGTTGTTGGTGTAGGTGTTGTTGGAGAGAGTGGTCTTGTTGGGATGGCGGAAGGTTCTGCTGATCTAAAATCCGGTTTTCAATATCTGCTAGAAGATCATTGTTTTTTGGCTTCTTACTTCTCCATTTCTTGAGATCTGCGGCAAGGTACTTCGTTTTCTCGAAACACGGTTAGTGGAGCGGCGCCAACTAGTTTTAGCAATGTCATGAAAATCATTATCCATTAACCACCAATTTTCAAACCGGAAGTGTTTATTTATACGATATCGTTGGGAATTCAGCACTGCAAGGATGGGGGCGTGATCGTTGTACATCATGGGGAGGTGGTAGATGGCGTGTTGGGGAACACCAAACACCACTTTGCATTTCCTAAACATCGATCAAGCCTTTCATAAGTGGGAACAGAGAAAAAACGCTTATTAGTCCAAGTATACGCTGGTCCATTATAGCCAAGATCAAAGAAGCCACATTGCTTAACATAACCACGTAGGTCGAAATACGATTAACATCAGCACCACTAGGGCCTACCTTCTCATTAGCATGCATGATGTCGTTGAAGTCACCCATACAGAACATAGGAAGGCCATTGTTAAGTTCTACAAAGTTTAAAACTTGGTTCCAAATCACATTAGTAAGACGGTGGTGCGGGTCCCCATAAACGCACACTAAACCATAGTGCAGGTGGGTAGTATTGTTAGTACACAAAGCCAAGATGTAGTGATGATGATGATCGATGATGGTAACATCGACCTCATCGTTCCACATGAGCCAGAGGCCACCAGATTGGCCTTGAGAAGGAACAACAAAAGCATCCCTAAGATTGAAATGATTCTTAATAGAAGTTTTAGTAATACTGGAATTTCGAGTTTCTGAAATGAAGCATACCTGAGCTTTAGTCGAAACGAGGAGGCGGGATAAGTGCTGCATGGTGTACCTGCGAAGGTTCCCACCTGAGCCTCGGCAGTTCCATGCTAAAAGTGCGTTATGGCGCCGGGGGGTGGCCTGACGGCCGGCGCCGGAACGACCGCCTTGATTCTAAGTGATGGTTGCAGTGGCAGTGTTATTGATGCATAGGGGTCAGCGCGAGCTTGGGCAATAGAAACAGGTACATGGGATGCATCACGTGGCAGATCTGGAGGAGCGGGTGGTGGAGGGTCCGGAGGATATCAGGCATGGGAGAGGGGGTCGGAGAATCGGGAAGATGAGTAGCCATGGCTGGAATCGGTAGCAGGAGACGTACAGCTGATGCAAAAAAACTAGAACTTCCTGCCTCATCAGTAGGATAAAGCATGACTCACAGAGAGGACAACGATGGATTCAATGAAAATGGGTGTCGGAGGAGGGGAAGCAGCCCAGCAGCACCACAGCAAGAACAGGGGACCCCGCCGCTGACTGCAGAACAGCACCGCAGTGCACACCGACGAGAACCGGGCCGCTCGTACGTGCCACGGCCGCACAAGCGAGCTGCACCTGCTCTGGCCGCGGGAAACCAGGGAGGTCGCCTTCAAGGTTGAGGACGCCGTCGTTGAGGCCCACCTCCGCGTAGCGCCACGGGGACCGGTGGCTCCTGCGCTGCAGATGGTGGCGGAGGTCAACACGGCCGCTCGGGAGATGGAGAAAGGCCGGGGACGGGGAAAAGAACCTATGGATGGATAGATCGAGGAACGAGGGATTGCAATCGAGGATGGAAAGATGGATCAGGGAAGCAGTTGGGGAAATCTAGGGATTGGAAGAGGAGATTGGGTACTGTAGAAAGGGGAAAAGGCATTCGCCTAAATCGCCATAGCGGCCGGTACTACAGAGAGCGGGCGATGGGTTGAAGCCGGTGCAAGTCACCTGGGAAGTCTTCTAGCGCGAGTAGTAGCATAGTGCATATTCATTGCCGAGGTGCGTAATCAAATTGAAAATCTGTATAGGTCAGAGTTGCGTACATCGCATGTTATGCCTTACTTGATGACTGATAATTCCAAAAAAAAAAAAAAAAATCGTTTCTAGTCGTGTAATTTGTGGTAGCTGCATCTACATCTATGCTTCTCGGCCTAAAGGCCGGCTAGTTGCGGGGACCCCTCCGTCAGCGTCAGATGCTCGTCAGCGTTTTTCTTGTCTGAATAATTTCCGTGTCTCTTCATTCCTGCTCCGATGTTATATTGGTCTGGGTATATCTATACCTACTTAATAAAGATAGACAATTTACGCCTCCAACTCTTTTTTTTTGCCCCCCTCTTGTCCGTCTCCGGCTCGGCTGTGAAAATTTCTGCTGTTCACCCCTCTTTACGTCAGCCCGGTGCCCACCAAGACGTTCCCGAGTCCCGAAAACCGACACACGATACGACCTTTTGCGTAGCTATCCTTCCCAAACCAAAAAGTCTGCACCTTTCTCGGCTTCGAAACAAACCGTCACGAACCGACTCCGTGTGTGCCTCTCTAAACGAAAAAGTAGAATCGAATCGAAAACTGCTAAAAGAAAAAAAAAATAGTTAAAGCTACTATAATCAAATCGAAAAACGAGCTCCAAATCTATATCTATAACCATCAAATCAATCACCACAACACTTCAACAACATAGATTGGATATCCCCTTTCTCCATCGGCGCCGGGCGTCGGCGAAAAGCGATCTTTGGGGTGAAGGGAGGTCCAAAGGTGGGGGGGGAAAGTGGCGGCGGGGGCGGCGTCAGGAGTCGCGAAGAGGGGCGCGACGGCGGGCGCCGGTGGAGCTACGGGCGGGTCTTGCGGTGTAGCCAGGGCGAGACGACATCGAGTCGCTAGACACGCCTTGTCTAGGAAATCGCTGCCGATACTCCTCGCGCCTGCCCCGCCACGCGCGCCATGTCGGTCACCGCACACCGCCGCCCAGTCGGGCATGCTGCCAGCCACCGGCCGCTAGCCATCTTTCTCTCTCCTCTCTCTCAATTCTCTCTCTCTCCGTATTTTCTTTTTCCCTTTCTCAGTTCTGGTCGGCTTTGAATGGAAGACGATGGGCGAAGCAATCCCGTGAGCAGCACACTTATCCTTTCCCTCATGGGCCCACATGTCATTGGAAGCCCTACCTCCCCTTTGTCTAAATAGGTGTGGTCCACTAGAATAAAGGGGCAAGAGGGCGAGTCCACCTCAAGTTTGAAGTCCACCAGATCGGTCCACGAGTACGGTGCGAAGCCAAACCTCTTACTAACAGGGAGCACACGTCAGCCACAGTGCGCAAGGAAAAATGCTGCAGCTACTTGGAGAAGTGTACATGGAGGAGTGAAAATATATTTTCGATTCTGAAAAATTCTCAGAATTTTTTAAAATAAACTAGGTACACCCAATACCCTACCCATGCAGTTTCACCTTCATTGCTTTTACCCAAAATTCCATACTTATTTCCAAAGTATAATCCATTCATAGAATTCCTCATAAAACATTGGAAATTCATATCTCCTCCATCATAATCCCAAACCACTCCGTTCCAGTTCTATAGTTCTTCTAAAATGATGCTCTATTTGGTGTCAAAAAAATGATGCTCTATTTATTCATGCCCTTGTTCCATTATTTGGTGTCCATTTAAAATCGTAGTTGAACGGCAAGTATAATTTGGCATCCGGCTATAAGAGCAACTCTAAATTGAATTGGTAAAAAAAATGGCTAAACACATGATTTAGCCAACCTATATAATAGAAAATCATGCACATAAATAGAAAACTCCAACGGTCTTTCTATTATGATGAGGCTAGATGACTAGCGGCACATGCAAGCCATATTTAGCTTTGCCGTGAAACCGAATAAATGACTTGCTATTTTACAAAGCCAAATACAATAGCTGTTGGACTCTTGTTTTCTTTTAGCTAAATATAGATTACGCAACATAGATAGCAGATAGCTCATCTGTTGAAGTTGCTCTAACAAAGCGTAGTTATATTTACGTATTTTATGGGACATTAAAGATATTCACGTAGCTCGATATTCAACTAGGAACATACGAATAATAAAAAAAAATAAAAATATATGGTATATTCTCATCTAAATATTTTTTATGCTTTGTAACATAAAAATTCAATCAAATTTTATCAAAAAATATCAAATATAAATAAATGTGTATCAGTTTTGTCATTGTTTTCCATAAAGATTTGATTTTTCTCCCGTTCTAAACGTGTCGACGGGCATATTTGCTAAGTACATAATAAATTAGGCTAATAAATTCCGCACCTTCATGTTTCTCAATCGCACCCATGTATGCCGTCGCATGGAAGCTGGTCCCGGCCGGCCATTTGGGTTGTGATCTGCTCTGATCCGTTCTGTTTTCCTTCCCTGCAAGCAGAGCATCTGTGTATATGATATACTGGTGCAAACAGAGCATCTGCATAGAGGATAAGGAGGAGGGGTTGGCAGGGATCCGAAAAGCAGAGGACAAACATGCTTTGGACTGTGTGTGTTAATTCCGTTCATCAACACACGTTCTTTCATATCTGTGAGCCTGTGCGAACGCACGGTGGTTTAGTCCCTATGTTGTTTAGCTTTGTGTGACCAGCGATTGTCAACACTAGCATTTTCATTCTGTGAGCCTGTGCGAACACACGGCTCAAGAAGACTTGGCGCCCGGGCATTCAAGGATGGCGGGACACGTGTCGAGTGCGGGGGGGCGTGTGCGCTGATGCGCTACTCGTGGCCCGGTTTGGTGGTTTGGGCCTCAAAACCAACGGTGGCGGGGTTTCGCGGTTTGGGCCTCAAAACCCGTGGAGGTTCCGATTCTGGAAGGAGGGCACGTGGCGCCATCGGGGAGTTCGCGTCGAAGCGAAGCTACAGGTGAGAAGGCGCGGTGGCCGTCAGATCATTTTTATCCCGTGTCGGACCATATTGCCCTCGGTGATGCGGTATGGCTCAATTAGCAACTAGGGGTAGTTTAGGGATGTGTATTCAGACTATGAATAGAGGACAGCCCCTCCCTTCTCCCTTGTCTCTCATTTTGTAATTTCTCATTTAGGGTTTCCATCTCTAGTTGCTTTGCTTTGTGAGAGATCCACTGCAACTTTGTAGTGTTCATCGTAGGAAGCACACCCCTTAGTGTGTGCATGCCCGCTATGGTTTTGTTTTGTGTGATGATTTTGTGATTGTGTTTGTGTTCTTCCCGAGTTCATCTTTTTCCCTTCCCTTCTTGGTTCGATTTCTTGATTCGTGACCATTTGAGTTCGTTTTTTTTTTGCACCGATTCATTCTATGACGTGAGAGGAGCATTTCCACCGAAGGAAATCGATTGAATCCTCATGAGTTCGTAGATCGAGCAAGATTTGTCTCTAGAGTTTGTTCATCCCGTTTTTCCCCCTTTTCATTGAGATCGGGTGATTGAGACCAAATTAGGCGATGATTTCTTCGGGATAACCTCAAAAATTGCCTTGTGACCTCATGGTTTTAAAATTTGGTGGCGGTTCGTTTGTGATTTGGTTGAGATTTGGGCGGATTTTGAAGAGGCGATTTTGTTTTAGCGTGATTTTTCGCCTCTGTTCGGGCTAGCCCCGGACGAAATCGAGGTGCACCATCGGGGGCGAGCAAAGGAGGGTCTCGTACTCGCCGGGCTACGGTGCGGCGATCCCGCCCCCAAGTGGCGGACAGTCAAGCTCGGTTGTAGCATGTCGAAATCTGCTGCGAAAAGTCGGGTTTCCAGGATTTTGAACGGTTGGGGGGGGGGGGGGGACAGGGGGTCTCGGTCGCGGACTGTCGCAATGCAAATATATTGAACTACGGATTGTCCTCCCCACGTCTTGGATCAGTCCCGAGTCATTTTTCACATGAGTCCGAGACCCTGTTTTCGAGTCCGTTTTTATTTGTTTTGACTGCGGATTTCCAGCGATTCATTTTTCGCCAGAGTACTGATGCATTATCGAGGTTTTGTTGGTCTTCACCTTTTCACCTACGGACAAATCCGAGTTCCCGTGTCCCCCGTCGCCTATGGGCGATTTTGCCGATTTCGGTTGATCTTGTGCGTGTCGTTCTTCCATACCTTCGAAAGTGATCTTGTGTGAGCTTAATACTTCACGTGTGGCATCTAACTACCAGTTAGCTTGCTTGTTACACGTATTTTGATCGACTCCCTCGAGATCGTGTTGTGAGGTTTGGGTGAGAGCCGAGGACCAAAGTTTTCGAAGAAAATTTGAGGCTCCTATTCACCCCCTCTAGTCACCTTTTCGGTCCTTCAATTGGTATCGGAGCGGTTAAGGACCACTCCACTTTAATCGGTTCGTGATCCACTAGAAGGTGACATGGATCGCGGATTTGGCCATCATGGCAAAACCGCCCGAAGTTTGATGGTGTCAATTACTCATTTTGGAAGATTAAGATGCAAGCGCATCTCATGAGGATAGGCGGCGTGTTTTGGAGATCGTGGAAGATCCCAACTACGGGTCTTGGCCGCACGTGTTGGGCAAGAGCAAGGCGACCAACACAATGCCAATAGCCGTTCCCGTAGTGTGCTTTTTTCATCCTTGAGGGATGCCGACTTTTGAGAGTGTGTTGGATTGCAAAACGCTCGAGAGATTTGGAAGAGGCTAGAGAGCTACTATGAGGGAACTCCACAAGTCAAGAACCGTGTCTATGAAACCTACAAGAAAGAGTATGACAATCTTGTGTAGCTTGAGGGAGAGTGCCCGTTGACGCCTTGTTTGCTCGGCGTCAATCCATCATCAACAAGATGAAAGCAAACAAGCCGACGATGGTCCTTGGCGACCATGAGCGAGCTATCAAGCTCCTTTACGCTACGGATCGCGTGGTGTGGGAGGCGAAGGTGAGCGCGAGAAAGGATCAAGATGCCCAAGAGGGGGTGAATTAGGCTTCTATTAATTTTTTCTTGCAAAATTAAAGCCTACTAGCCCATTGATTCACCCCTCTTGTGCCTATGTGTGTTTCTAATCAACTACCGCATAAAAGTTTCACTACTAGAGAAGTGCTCATTAATGGCGTTCGTCATTAGTCAGCGAAAGGTGCTAAATTCGTCACCCAAATACATGCAGACGATTTTGTGATCTAAACCGACATCGTCCAGCGAGGTCGCGTCGTCACATTTGGCAATGCGTGACGGTGACAATTTTAGTCACAGTGTGCTTCAATCCATGACCAAACGTTTACGGTCACGAAATGCTCTCCTTCTATAACCATTGACTTTGGTCATGGCTATGCCCCTATTTTTAGTCAAAAGCCTCCGTCCGCCATGCGGCGTCGTTAACAAACGTTTGTGCATGCCGACGTGGCGCGGACGTGTCACGTTTTTGTTTCGCCACGTGGCGGCCGGTAGAAAGAATTTTGATTCGTCATAGAAACCAATATACTTCCGTCATGGAAACAAAGCACCGCTTGTTACGGAAAGGTTATTAAATCATCACAGATGTAATTACAGATTCGTCATAGAAACAATTACCAATTCATCACAGAAGAGGTTTCATTACTATTTGCAAATAATATTGAAATAACCAAACAATTCCATAAATAAATAGATCCAATATTCCAGTGCTCCACAAAAATTGTACTCATTCCAAAGACAAAAACATCTCTTACAGCTCAAATATGTACTATTACAGCTCATATACATACACTAAGAATTATGGGCTTGAACGATAGCAACACTAAGAAAGTGACTCTGTGATCATCAAAGGGCAGATCTCGGATCTTTATCCCTGCAAAAAAAGTTTGTGATTGAGAATATGGAAACTTTAGAGATATAATTATCAAAGTGCATGTCACATATAAATAATTGTTGCACGGTAGGCCACCAAGATAAGCGTACATGATGAGATAAATATATAAATTTTAATTATTTAAATATTACTCTCCTAAGTGAAATAAATAAAATTTTAAATCTTTATGCTAGATTATTAGACTAGAATTTAAAGAAACTAAACTAATTACCGTCATGTCATCACAAGGAATAGGTGACAGCTGCTAGTGACAATGTCCGAGATTGAACTCGGATTTCTAGGAAGCTGACAACCTCATCTCTGCTAGAGTAAAAATCACAGTACTTCAGCAAAGAACCAATAAAAACTAAGTGCATTATGTAGTGCAAGAGAATGAACTCATGTAAATCTGACGCATACTGCATTATCAGTCCAATACTATAATGCATGTATAGATAAAATCAAATTACATGTATCGTTGGTCAGATCCTTTTTATTTGGCAACTAATACACAAATTCCTTTCTTACTGATCGATAAAATAAATTAATGACTTCAGGCCAGTTCTATAGATAATAATATATTCAGGCTAGTTAAAATGTAAGATGCAATCCATATTACAAAATGTGAGATTTAGTATAGATTATAAGCAATCTTTATTAGTAGTACTAAGCGCAAGGAGTGGCACTTGAATATTAAGAAATTAGAAGTTACTAAAATGATGATTATTTTTTTGCCGAACTACTACTACTGTATCCAGATGCACATGGACAATTTCTGGCCAGCGCAGTACACCCCCAATAAAATAAAGCAATCAAACACAAATATTCTCTATTAAACAATTACATATCTGCATTCTTGACTGTATTAATGGTGCCACTGCAGCTTGGTTGGCAGTGGTTCTTAAGGCTGACATCAAATAGGCTAGAATAGATCACAGTATTAATGGTGCCGCACTGAACCAAGAATTTTGTGGTTAAAATAAAATGTTATTGCAAGAAACATTGAATTGGATCGAGCATCGAGTAGAAAAGTAAAATGGGGAAAGGAAGGCTTACTGATGACGGGAATGTTCTTGCACTCGTCGGCACTGACGATCCTGGATAGCAGCAAGATAATTTTATCCTGGCCACACTTCTAAGAAACATTCCAGAACTTGGCTACACCTTGCATATAGTGCCATCAAGCAAAATGAGATTGACTTGGTGTAAGAACATTGCAAGTGAGAGACCTTTCTTTTACTGCCAGAGGAATTTTATGTCAATGCTCTAACTAATCCATCAGTTTAACAGTCCTAGATCCTAAAAATTGCAACTAAAAGACAGATTGAATGAGATCGAACTCAGACAACAACATTGTTAGTTCCCCTGAGACAGCTGCTGTAACTGGTTACTGCCTCCTTTGTGTCAGCCATTTCATTGAGTGGTGCTAACAAAACAGGCATACAAGAGTTCTAGAGGACCATTTGTTAAGTCTGAACTATCTATAAGGAAAAAAAAAGGCCCAAGCACTACAGGCTGCAACACAGATTCCTGTTCAATACGGATCCAACAGTTATAGACTGCATTCTAGTCATCAGTAAGACATTTTCAACTCACGCACCCAATGAACTGATAGACCATTCCATAATGACATAATTTATTTAGTTAACAAATCTTTTGCCGTGAGCTATTGTTGTTGTGCATCTATAGCAGTATATGCAAACAATATTACTACCAAAAGTAGAGGAGGTGAGGGGCATCACAACCAGATGGACAGAAGAGGAAACCGCAGGAGAGTAGAACGAGGACGTCCCCGGAGGGAGGACGGGGCAGAGGTGGTCGCGCAGAGATCCGCCATAGGGTGGTCAAACTGCATGCCGGGGAGGGGTGGCCTGGTACAGATCCTTCGCATCCCCACTTGGATCCACCGCTGGGTGATCTGCCAACGCCAGCGCTGCTGTCGACGGGAGAACGGGACCACCACCACCATCATGGATCTTGCAGCTGCTTCGATCCGTTGCTATGAACAGGGCCAAAAAAATCGAGATTGGTTCAAACTCAAACAAGATAATTAGAGAATGACTGGGCTATTCACGTTGGAGAATTACCTACCGAGTCTAGGGGAGCCACCGACCTGGAGAGGAGAGGGCTCGCCGCCGTGGGAACCTCCTCCGTCGAGATGGCCACCTCCTCCACGACGATGTACGTGAGGCCGGGCGGATGGACTGCAGCCCTACGGGAGGCCAACCACCCGAGATCCCTGACGAAGCGCGGCCGAGCGGCGCAGGGAAGGGGCAGCCTACGCGCGACGCGAGGGGGAGGGATGGCGTACGGCGGGTGAGGAGAGGGCCGCATATCCAGGCAGTGTAGAAGAGAAGACCGAGGTCTGGCTGCGGCGGCGGCGCAGAACGACAGAAGGAGATGGCGATGGCGTTGCTAGGGGTTACGATGCGATGGGAGGGATATCGTTTGGGATTTTTTATATTTTTTTAATTAGTATGACTCATGGGCTGGTCAAAAAGCTGCGCGGGCCTTTTCTTTTTCCTTTTGGCGCTCAAAGGCCACACGGATGGTTTTGGATTTTCATTTGGCGGTACTGGCGGCAATTTTAGGCTCGATAGAACTTTGAGATAGAAAGACCATTTTAAAAAGAAAAATTGGTAAACATCAATTTTATAGAACTCATCAAGATCTATAAATTTTATTTCGGTCAATTATCTATTGAAGTTTGTTTGAATGGTTAAAATTTAAAATTATGAATTTGACATCTTTGAACATAAATTTGTGTGAGTAAACGATTTTAAATGGCAAATATTTAAAAAGTTGCATAGTCACAAGATTTTAGTATCTAAGCATCACATAAAAAAATTCAAGTGATTTCAATAAAGTATCCATGCAAGTTTTTAGATTTTTATAGGCTCATTAGGGTATTTTAACATTTTTCTTGCGTAAATCAACAAATAATAACGGTAATAGGTAAACTTGGTCCGAAAATTACACAAATGCACACAACGCCATAGTTTGGTTCCATAGATACCCTAAAGAAGTTTGAGATGATTTCGAGAAAGTGATAGTATACATCTCTCACCTAGTAGCTAGGACATGTGGTAGAGAGATGTGGGCCATTGTGAGGATGTGCATCCTAACTTTCTCCTCGAATCAACTCAATTTTTTTGTCAACAAACTACACCAAAAGGAGGTGTCCTTGTAAGTTTTTAGATTTTTTAGCTATATGAGGGTATTTTAACATTTTTTTCTTACATAAATCAACAAATAATAACGGTAATATGTAAACTTGGTCTAAAAAATTACACAAATGCATACAACACCATAGCTTGGTTCCATAGATACCCTAAAAAAAGTATGAGACGATTTCGAGAAAGTGGTAGTATACATCTCACACAAGCAAGAGCATCTCTCACCTAGTAACTAGGACATGTGTGAGAGATGTGGGCCATTGTGAGGATGTGCATCAACATTTTCTATGAATTGACTCAAATTTTTTTTGTCAAGATTCTACATTAAAAGGTGTCCTTGCAAATTTTTAGATTTTTAGCTATATTTGGGTATTTTAAACATTTTTATTGAGTAAATCAATAAATAATTACAATAATATGTAAACTTGGTCTAAAAATTACACAAATGCACACAACATCATAGTTGGGCTCCATAAACACCCATAAAAAAGTTTAAGATGATTTTGAGAAAGTGGTATTACACATCTCACACTAACATGAGCATTTCTCACTAGTGACTAGGATATGTGTGAGAGATGTGGACCATTATGAGGATGTGCATCAACACTTTCTCTAAATTGATTTAATTTTTTTGTCAAGATGCTACACCAAAAAGGAGGTTTTCCATGCAAGTTTTTAGATTTTTTTTTTTTAGGCTCATTAGGGTTTTATAAAAAGGAAGGAAGAAAAAAAATTGGAATAACAAAATACAAACAGCTCCTAAGGTTCGAACCTAGGACCACAAGTCCAAATTCAATGAGTCTTACCATTATACTAACCATGTGTTTTAGTTAGTAGGCATGAACTATTTTATTTAACCAATTTATCTCGCATATGACCTATAAAGGCCCTCAGGCACGTTCAGATTTTAAATTTCAAAAATTGGCAACTAAAAAGCAGTTTTTGACAAACTGTTGATAAACATTGTTCACTAATGTGCTTGGTGCTGTCATCGTCACTTTATTTCTAAGTGGCTCACGCTCAACTCACCTATTTGTACTTGCAACATGTAAGTATAGACAAAAAAGAAAAAAAGAACCATATATATCACAAAGGTAGAAGTGGCGTTGTGGCATGACCCAAATCTCTCATCCGAGAGGTCTGAGGCTTTGATCCCAACAGGTTGTTGGTTTTGTTATTTTCTTTCTTTTTGTACAACTAACAATAATTAAAAGAACCAACTAATCCCTAAAAGCCAACTTATATCCATCTGTTTTCACAAAACGATAATTTTTTTTTAAAAAAATGAAAACCAAATCCAACACATGCATATTACGTACAAAAATTCAAACCAAACCTTGTAGTCGATGATGTTGTGCCCTCGCTATGTATGCGTCCCTGGCGCTGCTCGATGATGTTGTGCCCTCGCTTCGTCTGAGTCCCTAGCGCTGCTCGATGATGTTGTGCCCTCCTATGTATGCAGCGTCCCTAGAGTTGCTCGTCGGCGCGTCGGGCTCGGGGAGGCCTCTACCACCGTGTCGTCGTCGAGATCAGCCTATGGGATGCCTTGTCATCGCGATCGTCGAGATCAGCCTTAGCCGCCACCTTGCAGTCGCGATCGGGTTAGGTCCACATAGCCGGGCCATCGCCTCTAATCCATCCAATTAAGGGGCATGCAAACAAATATCATGTAAGAAACTTACAAATAAAATAAAACACTCAACTTGAACAACTACAACACCTTACTCCAGTGGTAACACTCCTGCCCGTCCATCCTCTGGTTGCGGGTTCGAAGCGTGCGGAAGCAAATTTTTAGCCTTGCCGAAATGTAGTCGGCCTGCTCGTACCGGGCAGCTGGCCAGCTATCAGCCTAGCCTAAAAAAATCTATCGGTCCAGCCTGCTCTTGTGCAGCCAAGTGTTTTGTTGCGGGCGGCGGCCCAGCTATCGACCCGACCTTGCCCCAAAAAAATCTATCGGCCCTGCTCTTTGTGTGCAGCCTAGTGTTGCTACTGGCCGTGCGGAGAAAATTTTTTGCCTGCCGAATAAAAGGAATAAATATGTAGTCGGCCTGCTTTCGCGCCGCGGGCGCTGGCCCAGCTATCGACCCGGCCTAGCCTCAAAAAAAAAAATCTATCGGGCCAGCCTGCTCTTGTGCGACCAAGTGTTACATTGCGGGCGGCGGTGGCCCAGCTTATCGACGACCTTGCCTCAAAAAATCTATCGCCCGGCCTCTTGTGTGTGCAGCCAAGTGTTGCTAAAAAAAGGCGTCGTTAACTGGCGCTTGGAGCGGCACGGGACTACCAAAACAAATTTCTAACCAAACTGTTTCATCATTACGTGGGCCAAATGAGACAAATAACCTAATTTGAGCGCACCACACGAGCATCACAAGCTATGGCGATATCTTTATGTCTATACGTATTCGTTTATTTCCATTTCATCGTTACACATTAAGCCAATTCTTCGTCAATGCTATATTATGACGAAGATAGAAATTCGTCATAGATTGTGTACCCTTCCCGTGGCGAAAGTTACCGGCGTCACGAAAAATTGTCACTAATGATCATATTTCTAGTAGTGCTTCCCAAAGGCGCCACCAGCGGCGCCCGTGCTGACCCTGGCGCCACTTGCGGCGCCCGGCACCTGTGTTGCCACCAGCGGCGGACACCCTCCCTTCGTCCGCCACGCGCATGCAAGTCCAGGAGTTCAACGGCACCGGCGACCCGACCTCTGGATTCGCAAGCCGGAGCTCTTCTTCGAGCTCAATCTGGACATCGACCGGACTACTATGTGAGTTCTGGCGCCTTCCACCTCACTAGTCTTGCTCTGATGCGGTACATCGACTTGTCAAGAAGAAGTCCCCGCTTCGAGTGGGGCGAGTTCACCAGGCGCTGCGACACCACTTCGGCCCTCCCGACACCTCGGCGCTATGGCGGCATACGCACCACCTTCTCGGGATGGCAAGGCGGGCGACTACATCGATGCCTTTGAGGTCTATGCTACACACATGGATTTTTTGAGGGACGGCGCCACGCGTCGGCCTCTTCGGTCGAAGGCTTGTGCACCTCCTCATGCGGATGGCACTTTCAGTGGTTCGAGCCCGTTCGATGGAGGCCATCCATCGACCTGGCCCGCCACTACGGCGACCGAACGGACGACGCCGATGGCGGCGCCGGCAGCGCGCTAGCAAAACGGCTACCCGCGGCTACACCGGCAACATCGGCGACAACATCATGGCCGCCCTAGTTGACCGCATACCAGGCCGCCAGCGTCGTCTGGCTGTTGCTATGGACAACATCGGCGACGGCGTCGAACGACATGATCCGCGGGCTGCACCCCTGCCACGACGACCAACAATGAGCTGGGATCATCGCCAACGCCATCGAGTTCGCGAGCTACAGCGCCGCCCGAGTGGAGCCTCCACTATGGCATCGTGTGAGGTACTACCACCGCTACTACATCCCGCTGCTTGAGCTTCTCCGGGACTTCTGGCGGGGAGAACGTTCGGCGCATGGCGTAGCAATGGGCTTCCACCTCCCCAATCGTCCTTGCGAAGATCGGGCGTTCCCGGCGGCGTCCTTCTTCTCGGCGACCCCAGGACACTAGGGTCGAAGGCGCCCTTGTCATCCTCTTCGACAACAACGGCGATGTCTTCTTCCGTATCGGGCAGCGTCACGGTCGGCGAACCGTGGACAAAGGGAGATCCGGCTTGGGCCGCCCACGGCACACCCGGCGACCTCCTCTACGGCTTCCTCCTCGACTTCACCTCTTCGCCGCCTACGATCCGTCACGTCTCTGCGGGGGCAGCTCCATGCTAAGGTGAGCCGGTGCCAGCGACCTACGACTACACGCGTCTCCTCCGACGACCCGGCGGATGCTCGAGCCATGCGGGACCCTCGGCGCCTCCGTCATGCGTCGTGCATGGGAGGAACGTCCCTTCGCAGCCCCCCCATCGAGCTTGAAGTTCAGCATCTGCTTCGCGCGCCGCACCTCGACTTCTCCTTACGCCGCGACAAGGGCGCCCGAGATCTCAACGGCGACAACGACAAGAGCGGTCCTCGTCTTCTACCGGGCGCCAGTGGTGACTTCCCGATCGGCGTGCCCTTCGCCACCATCCGGTGGGTTGGGTGGCACGTGGGCGCCCGCCTCGTCGAGCGGTGGGAAATGTCATGATCGAGAATGGGCCAGCCCGGGGCGGATAGTGGGGCCGATGTGACGGCCCACCGGCCCGAGAAGGGGCGGCGGCGCGCAGGCGGGGCCGGCGCCCCTGGCGCCGCCGCCGCCTCTCTCCGTAAGAGTCCGAGTCTGCCGTCTTCAAGTTAGGATTATCTTAGGTAATTTTTTGGTGTGCAAGGGGCTATCTCATCTATAAGGGAGACCCTTATTAGGAAATAAATAAATAGGAAAGCTTGTAAAGGTATTCCAATCGTATAAGAAAACTTATAGAGATTGCTTAGATTACAAGTCTCACTAGTCGGGGCTATATAAGCAAGAGACATGTAATCTCTAGGGGATAAGCAAGCAAATAAAACATATCTATCGTTTTCATCTATCGTTTTCAGCTCTTGGCCTCCTCCTCCCCCCGGACCAGCACGCCGCGCCGCCGCCCGCCCACCCGCCCGCCCGCCGCCCCGCTCCCCTCCCCGACGGCTCCTTCCCTCCACCTCGTTGCTCGTGCTTGCTGCTGCGTCGCCGCCCGCGAGATCGCAGCCCCGCGCCGCCCTGCCGAGCCTCAGCGATTAAGCGAACCGCGTGTCAATTCCGGCTCAATCTAGCCGGAATCTTACAACTTCTACACGGACTAATTGGCCATTTGATTAATAAAATATCTTATATGTACGTACTACTGATCACGTAGCCCATGATATTTGCGTTTCTTTAATCTTTTAGTATATAATAAATAAATAGAAATAAAGTTTTTCAATTAGTAATTTAGTATCAACCACAACAAAAAGATCTTGCCCTTAGACTACCGGTGAAAGAGATGCGACAGTCTAGAAAAATGAGATTTTTTTTTTCAGTTGTTTTTATTGTTCATTGTTTGAAGATAATTCAACATAACTTTTAATTTGCATGATTGTGGAAACAATAAACCGTTTGTTTAGCATTTGTTCAGTTGTTTTTATTGTTAATTGGTTGAAGATAATTCAACATAACTTTCAAATTTTCATGATTGCATCTAAATCTACAACGTCCATAACTATGAATGACAATTTAAAGTAGCCCTATAAATTTGTACCTAAAGTATCCATCTTAGGCATTAAGAAAGATAATTTAAAATAACCTCTTAATTTTTTCATATATTAATTGCATCTACCTTTACAAAATACTCCCTCCATCCCAAATTATAAGTCGTTTGACTTTTTTGACAACAAGTTTGACCATTCGTCTTATTCAAAAATTTGTGCAAAATATCACTTTTTTTTGCCGTGGCTTTCTTTATTAGTATAAGTTCTTAAAGAATGATTTGAGTTTGACATTATTTATGTAAATTTTTTTGAATAAGACGAATGGTCAAACTTGGAGCCAAAAAAATCAAACGATTTATAATTTGAGATGGAGGGAGTATAATGCAAAAAATAATTATCGAATTATCGAATATGCCATTATTAAAGGTGATATAAAGTAAATTATCAACCTCAAGCCATTCTAAAACATAGATAAAAAATATATCTCAAAATCTCATGTAATCAATAAATATATGTTTTGCCAAATAATGTGGAACATATTCATAAAAGTACTATATATATAAATGCTCAAGTTAAATAATTATTTTAATAACTTATGAAAAGTTCTTTTAATAACACTTAGCAATGAAAGTCAAAATTCCCTAAAGTTATACTCATACTCAACAATAATAAATTTATGTGTCAATATATTAAATATGGTTATACATTTTGACTAATATACTAATATTCCTAATTTAATTTCAAATAGTAGATGCAAGTAAAAGGTTCCTAGAGTTTTTTAATAAAAAGCGACAAACCAAAATTTGAATGAAAGATACAATAATAACAAGAGGTTTAGCTTAAAGAGTGTTTATATATTATGTAATTGTATTAATATTAATATATTAAAATTAGGTTAAACTAAATATATCTATTGTGCCATCATATATGGTTTAAAATTTGGTTAAAGTGTTTTTATACACATACATGTATAAAAAAAGAACTATATAATAGGTTTTAGTGATCATGAAAATATTTTATTAATGACTCATACACTAATGACACTAACAAGTTATTTTAAGCTATATTAATGACCATGGCATATAATTTGTAAAAGTTTGTTCCCTGGATGTCTATATTGATTATATATAAGTATTATTGCATACATAATTTCTTGAAATAATTCAAACATCTTGAGAATTGGGGTTGGTTAATGCACATATCATGTTGCTATATCTTACAGCTATTTGGGATTCCTTTAACGGTAATGCTATTGTTAGCACGTCCGATCCCAACAAATTCCTCGGACGCTCCGCCGACCGCTCACATGCGCTTCTGTCCATCATTTTGTCCCCTCCCGTGTTCGCTCCCCTCCACTCTGCTCGCTTCCATCCATCTGTTCCCCGCCTTCTCTTGCATGTGAGCTCGCCGCGGCGCGCCGCCACTCCCATCGCTGGCCGAGCTTTTCCCTCCCCCGTCCTGACCCCTCCACGACCTCTCTCCCTCCCCACATGTGAGCTCGCCGCGGACGCTGCATGCTCGTGTTGTCTTCCCCCTCCTTTCCCTCATGCCACTGTGCCCCTCCCCAACCTCGACGGCAGCCATGGGGGCCTTCCTATGGTGACCTCGAAGGTGCTGTTGTGTGTCCTGTGGTGGTCTATAGAGCACTGGCGCCTCCCCGCGGTGGATTCATGGAGCTCGGCGGCCCAACATCCCATCCATCCATGGAGACGACTCGATCTGCACACCCCGACGGCGCCCAACCCATGTGCCTCTCTTGTTTCCCCTTGTCTCGTGGCTACATGGATTTTTCGCGATGTCATTTTGAGGATGTTGCAACATGTATTTCTGGATGTTGCATCTACGATTTTGAGATGTTGCAACTTGTGTTCTTTGAAAGTTTTGAAACAATTGATGTTGCAACATGTTTTTCCCGATGTTGCAAATCTGTCAATTTGAGATGTTTCAACATGTTCTCCTATATGTTTCAACTGGCGATTCGAGATGTTGCAACATGTTATTTTTGATGTTGCAACAACCATTTTTGAGATGCTGCAAAATGGTTCCATAGATGTTGCAGTAGTCGATCTGAGATGTTGCAATCGTCGATTTTTCCTTCCATGCTAGATGTGTACCTACCTGCCTTTTTTTCCCGGGCGGTAGCGGCGTCCAACCCCGAAACCAGCGGCGCTGCTCCTCAACCCGGTCGCGGCGTCCTTTCCCCCTTTCCCTTCGTCGGACAAGCACGCGGATGTGGGGCGGGGGGGCGTGGATGCGATGCGGAGATGGGGTCCTTTCCCCCTTTCCTCAACCCGCGGTGCGGCGTCCTTTCCCCTTTCCTTTGTCGGACAAGCATGTAGATGTGGGCGGGGGCGTGGATGCGATCGCGGAGATGGGGTCCTTCCCCCTTTAACCGTCGGACAAGCACGCGGATGTGGGGCGAGGGGCGTGGATGCGATCGGAGATGGGACAGATCGGGGCGGATGAAACATGCGCATAGGTGGGGAAGATTAGGTGCGGGCGGCGTGCCCGGCGTGGGCGCGGGGGAGGTGGGCTTGTGTAGAAGCGGGCGTCGATGGGACTCAATCCCATCGGACGTCAAAGAGCATCACCCTTCCTTTAATGTAAACAATCATTATAACACTTCGATATTAATGTTCTCTGTAGGTTAGCACCTGTAGCCATCCATGGTAGTGCTGCCGATTTTAAGTGTTTACGGTGGCCTAACATATCCTTATTTTAAAAATTACAAGACTTAATAAAATATGCAATAAGCACAAGAATGTTTATTTCACTTTAGAATAAAAAGTCGGTAGCAATTAAACTGGCTCACTGTGCAATGGCAAAGGTCCTTGGTTGGGGGCTCCCACCCGGGGTTCAAATTTTGGGTGTGACACATTTATCCCGGATTTATTTCAGGACTTTCTGGCGCTATGCATTAAGTGGTAGGCGACGTCTCCATCGACAACGAGGCGCTGTGGTGACTTCATGAACTTCAAGATTTGCCGGCTCAGTCCTTTTGATAGTGCTCATAGGGGTAGGGTTTGCGTGCGTGTGTTCATGGGAGTGAGTGTGCGTGCGTGTTGAGCGTCTGCGTTGTACCGTGTAATCTAAAAAACTTAAATTCATGTAGTCGGTATAAGTTGGAACAAAAGCCTCGACAGTTTAATCTGACATTACAAATAATCTAATGTCTCAATGAGTATTAAAAATAAAAAGGTTCCATGAAAAGGAAAAACAATGCATGTGGATGAGAAAATATTTGGTTATCAGAACTAGATAGAGAGTATAATATATATATGTGTGTCTATTGTGTTAGAAAATGAACAAAGTGTAACATGTGGAAATTAATATAAGTAATTTTTATTAGTTTAAGATATATATTAAGCATGGTTGGTGGACTAACTTCCATGTCCACACAATGCAATTCACAAAGAGGGACATCCAACATGCCCATATAATAGACAAAGTCAGCCATACTAGGACACAAAATAAAAAAAGGAAACAAAACACACAAGTTGGAATCAAATTAATGTTAAACACACTTCGAAAAATAATAAATGTTACATTATCACCTATGCCACACAACGATCTAGATTTAGATTTAAAAAAAAGTTAACTGTATGAAGTAGTTTATTTAGTAAATATATATTAAATGAATAGGGTTTTATATTGTTTAAGTATCTCAAAGTGAGCCGTGCAGGAGCACGGGTTGATGGACTAGTTATTTTAAAACGAGATATAGAGATTATGATTCTCCGCAGCTACGATGGTACATCATATCGTGTCCAGTCCAATAAAAATAGGTAGTAAAACCATACCGAGAAACCACTACGTACCCTAAAATTCAGTCCATGCGTATTTTGGAGGAAATTAAATGGGAAACACACCTGATCACTGATGAGACGACGTGTTGCATCTCCTTGTAGACTTGTAATACTGCAGATCTCGTCTTCTGTTGTTGCACAATGTTTGGCAACAGTTGGATCACTTGTAACAACAACGATACAGCTTGCAGAAGTTGCCAATTGCAGATTGGCCTCTATGGAGTCCCAGTCATCGGTGGTCCGCAAGCAGTCAATAACAACAAGGACTCGCCGCTTTCTCAGAAGACACGAACATTCATGCACGAAATCTATGGCTTCCTTGCTCTCTGAATTTCCTGTCCAGTCCAAGAATAACCTCCGGCAGAACTCCATGATTTCGAAAGGATGGGGTACGTCGACCCAAACATAGTGGCCAAACATGTCCTCCAGCATCTCACGCTGTATGCATGTGGAATAGATGGTTCTGACGATAAATGATTTTCCAGAACCAGCAATCCCACACACTGAGATCACATGATGATGTTCGCCCCTCCGCCAGTCTGTTGAAGTTATCAGCTTCTCAAGTTTCTTTTCTTCACGAGAATCGCGAGACGCCAGGTGGTTGAAATGAAGCCAATCGTAAGCCTTAGACAGCTTTGACGAGCCCTTTGGCCTCATCAAATAATTGTAGTGGTGGTCACTGTCATCGCGCTGCAAGAGACGACAAAAATGACAAATCAACTTATTTAGATCATATATCTTCTTTCGAAAGGACGGCAAAAGTTTTGTCATGATTTCTATTGGACGAATAAAGAAAAAGAAGGCAAGTGCCTCGCCCAGTATTTTAAAATAGAAACTGGGCGAAAACCACACATATAATTGTGGAGGGTACCATACTCCATCTGCACACCAAAGTACCAAGTCAACTCTTAGGGGAGTGTTTCACTCCACCTACCACTTGTTACAACAACTCACACCACTAAACAACAATTTGGATAGAAAAAAAAAACATGAAGCTCAGCTCCGTTGGATTGGGTCATCTACACGAGCCTCTATAATACGCCGGTCGGATTGAGACATCGACATGAGCTACCACACACCCCACTAAACTACTCGTCTCTCAACTACACGGATGGAAGAAAAAATAAACATGAAGCACAACTCGATTGGATTGGGTCATCAACACAAGCCTCCAACAGAACGCACACACTTGGAACACCCAAAGCCAAACGGAAGGAGCAAATTCCAAACTGGAAAGCCTAGCGATGCCTTTAAGAAGGAAACGATGCTAGAAGTGCCGACAAGGTAGCACGCAATGGGAGGTTTTCACCTGCAACATCTAGTACGGTAGGAGAAAGAGATGTAGGAAAGGACGCCTCAGAACGGCGTCCGCAGACACAAAACACATATTTGATGAACAGTACAGTAGTGCACCTATTTTTTTTCTTTCTAAAGAAAGAAGGAAACACGGGAGGGGTGAGCGAGGGCCCCACCTAAAACAACCGCGGACATGATGGTGATGGACGGTGCGATGCACCATAAGGCTAGTCTCAGTGGCAAAGTCATTTGATTTTCATTTGCATTAAATAGGTTGCCATATAGACATTTTTTATAACATAATAACTTTTTTTGTCACCACAACCAACTATCTTTTGATTCATGAAATTAAATGTCTATGAAACTCTTCTAGAATGAAACTTTGGATTTAGAGAGGTTGTTTCATTCAAGTTTGACATAAAGGGACGGAATAAGAGTTTACACGCTTCAATTTTATTTATGATTCAACTAAATACATGTGGTCCTAAAATGATTAATGGTAGAAATTGTTACTCACGAAATTAGCAGAAATAAAAAAATGATCCGAAATTCTTACAAAAAACAATTTTTTTTCCATCAAATCAGTAGACAATAAGAACTATTGTAAATAATAGTTGTTGTATGTGAGAAATTATTAAGGTTAAAATATGAGGAAGAGAATAGAAAATTACGTTTATGTTGTCAAAATATAAACTGCAACTAAAACTTCGCATAGTTTGGGCAAATGGTTCAACTAAATTTATATTCGAGGTACACAAGGTGCTATAAATGCAAAGACTGAGATACCCGTGGATATGGATGAAAAAAAAAACATATAAATCAATATCTGACAAATTATCACAATTTAATATAGACTATAGAGTATTATTATAGTTATTATTATTTTAGAACATTATTGAAGATAATTTCTCATTAGTTCATGTGTCATAAAATTCTAACCCGTGCAAGAGCACGTTGGTGCCCTAGTTGATCAAAATAGAAAACGCTTTTGTGGGGAAAGTCATCGATCGAAACACACCTGATACTGGAGGTTGTGTGGAGCAAGGTCTACTTGGTCACTGATGGTGCATACAAGATTTTGATCAGATGCACAGTACTGGGCGACACGTTTCTCCTTCGTAACCACAATGACACAGCTTTTTGGATATTCTAACAATCTCAGCTCAGTTGTTATGGAATTCCAGTCAGTCTCAGACTGCAAGCCGTCAATAAAAATAAGGTTCCGTTGTGAACACAGCTCCTTCCGGCATTGAGATATGATATTTCCACTATCATCATGCCGTGACCCATCCTCCATAATCCAAAGTAATCTCCGACAGAGCTCGTTGATATCCAAAGGGTCGGGTACCACGACCCAAGCATACCTATGAAACAAGAACTTCGGCGTCTCCCCGCTCCAAACATCTGTAATAGATGGTTTTGACGACAGAAGATTTTCCAGCACGCACTGAGATCACACGATCAGAAGTTATCAGCTCCTCAAGTTTCTTTACTTCTGGCGATAGGCTGGAAGCCTCTGCCTCCGTGATTTCGTCGTTGTCGGAACTGGAAGTCTCTGACTCTGTGATTTCGTCGTTGTCGGAATTGGAAGTCTCTGCCACCGTGATTTCGAAGTTGCAGGAACTGGAAGCCTCTACCTGCTTCATATACATATACACACAAAACAAAAATTATATTTATAAGAAATTATTTTAATTTTCAACATATGTCGTTACTTTGAATTTTGAAGTTTTTAACATTTTGTTCAATTCAAATACCGTTAGGACATGATTACGACTGTACCCTGCTCCTTTCAAGACGGTGATAGCTAAATGGACACGTACGTCCGTACGTGATTGGCTCTTCGAACACTTCAAAAAATATTTTATTTTATTTTAGGAAATTATTGATAGTAGGGAGCCTGAAAGGCCTATATATATACTGGATATAAAACAGCCTGTTATATATATTGACCTGTGCAAATACATATATAATAACGGCCTGTATTAATGCTGCCTTCGGCGTCAGGAGTAAAAGAGTAATTTCGCATCAAGTTAACACCATTATACCATCAAACTAAACAGAAGGGCCAAGACACAAAAAGAAATTCAGTTGAGGGCTAAAAACGAAAGTTCAAGGCCAAGAAACTAATTTTCTCATAACTCTTCTATATAGCCAATTCAACAGGTTAAATTCCACGGTACAAAGCTAAAATAGATTCAAGCGATTATAGTTACTAGCAAATATGCCCGTATGTCGTTGCAACGGGAAGAAAAAAATCTATACTATTATTATGTTTAAAAGCACTTAGATTTATAGCTTCAAAATAATCTTCTCGATCTGTTTTCGTAACATTTATATGTGTCAATAGTATTTGTAACATACGTCATCAGAAAATGTATAATGTGTTTTTTTTTTTTGACAAAGCTGGAGGGGCAGGAGCCCCTACATGGTTTATTAAAGAGAAGTCATAATCAAGGTTCACGGGTTACAAAAAAAAAAGCTTAAGAAACATAAAAGGAGTGGAAGAAAATAAAGAAACAAAGGCAAATTACAGCAAATTCTGAATCCATGAATCAAACGCTACTTTAAACTTAGTCTTCACCCTTAGGGAGAGAACTTGCAGTTCCTTGGAAAAAAATCCCTTGGCTCGAGCTGAACAAGGTGGAATTCCTTTGAAGGTGAGGTCATTCCTTCATCGACCATATGGACCAACACATCAAGATTATGACCACAATGAAGAAGTTATGATTGGTGCGAGTCCGATCGATGGATAGCTTGGAAAATCGAGAGACCCAAGGGATATCCTTTTTATTGAAAAATTTGTCCAGATTCTTCATCAAGAGGGCATCATTGTGTTTTTTTCAGGTCAATGACACCCATTCCCCCTTCTTCTTTGGTCGGACAAACAATCTTCCGGCAGCTTTGGGGTTCATTTTGCCATTGACTTGAGCCTCTCCGGTTGGGCAGGTCCAAGGCACATAAATGAAAGGTAGGGAGGGCTGACAGAGAACATTTGTCATTTCCAGGTCTACCAAACTTGATTGAGAAAGGAAGAGGTAGCCACCGGCCTTCTTTCACACCTGGTAATCGGGGAAGGTAGTCATTAACCTTTGGCCTTGTGATGCCCAAAGGTAAGCCAAGATAAGTGAAGGGGAGAGTCCCAATGGAGCATCCAAAAATGGAAGCCAAATGTCTCATTCTTTCCTCGAGAGATGTTGATGGGGACCATGAAGGATTTCTCAGAATTGACTTGAAGCCCATTGGAATCGAAAAAAAGGCGAACAAACCCTTGAGCGTAAATAATTGCCCGGTGTCCCCCTCCATAATTATTAGTATATCATCGGCATATTGAACAATTGGGAAGTCGAAGAAGCTTGGAGAGGGATAGACGAAGTTGAGCGGACCCTGGTTTTTAGCATTGTTCAAAACACTCTCGAAGAAGATCAGCCAGCTATAACAAATAGCAAGGGAGAAAGGGGTCCCCTTGCCTAACCCCCTCCTACAATGTACGCCTTACCAGGGCTGCCATTTAGAAGTACCTTTGAGGTGCCAGAACTGAGAATTTTCCTGATCCAAGAACACAACAGGGTGCCAAAACCTCTTGCCTCGCATTAGTTGGATGATAGCACTATATTCAATTTTATCAAAGGCCTTTTCAAAATCTAACTTGAGAATTATGATCTCTTTCCTAGAATGTTAACACAAAAGTGCGGGTATTCAAAAGAACAGGCCAAGCAATCATGAATAGTTCTTCTTTTAATGAATCCATATTGATTTTTGTGTATCAAGGGAATGATGAATTTCTGAAGTCTGTTTGCAAGAAGCTTGGTGATAATCTTCATTGAGCGCTTCAATAGGGAGATTGGCCTCATGTCTGTAATCTTGGTAGGGTTGCTTACTTTTGGGATCAAGTGATGAAAGAGGAGTTAATGCTTTGCGGGCATAAATCGAGAATCCCGGAAATCCCAAAGATAAGTCATAATAATCCTCGCTTAATGTTAGCCCGGCTCTTCTTAATGAATTCATTGTTATAACCATTAGGGCCGGTGACTTGTTGTTTGGCGAGCCTTGACCACTTCATCTATTTCTTGTTCGGTGAATCTATCGCGCGGGTCATCAAGATTACGATCTTTCTGGCGAATCGCTTTGAAGATCAAAAACCATGTGGTCAGTAGTTACTCCGCCCAATCGTCCCCCAAAGCTTCCCAGATCAGTTGCTCTTTATCCCCTGTCGTGAAAATGAGACTGCCATTACTGTCTTGCAAGGAGGAGATGAAATTCCCTCTATGCTTAATTGTTGCATTGGCATGAAAAAAGCTGTCCCCAAATCACCCAAATGTTACCCATTTCGGAGATTCTCTTTCTTGTGCCAATATATTCTTTTCTTTGCTCAAGCATACTTAACAATTTTTCTCTAATGATTGATCTGAAATTCCATTCTTCTAAGCTTAGGTCTCTGAATTCTTCCGAGAAAGTCCAGGAACTGAAGAGTAATTGATAAGTTCTGAATAACCAGTTTCAGATTAGAGAGTGTGGAACTCCATGTCCTCAAAGCCTCTCTGAGTTTTTTGCATTTATGAGTAAGTTTTTTAGCAATGTCCTCAATGCGATCTGGAGCATATCAATTATCAATCAGGATTTGCTGAAATTCCTCCCTCATGAGCCGAAGTTCTCAAACCCGAAAATGTGGGATTTTGGGATATCTGTTGAAATTGTTACTACCGGAGGAGTATGGTCGAAAACTTCCTTGGCTAAAGCATTACAAGTTGTTTCGAGGTAAGAAAGGGTCTAATTATTGTTGGTGAAAACCCAATCCAGCCTCTCCAGTAAAGGGCTGGCCTACATATTGGACCAAGTGTATTTTCTGCCTTGTAAGGGAATGTCTCCATCACGTCATGATTAGCTCCATCTCTATTTCTATTCTCAGGGTATCTATAAAGGTTGAAATCCCCCAAACTGATCCAATCCTCGTTGTCAGGCAATGCAAAATTTGAGCACCAGTCACTGAAATCTTGCCTACCCTCCGGTGTACGGGGCTCATACACATTCATGAGAGACCAAGAAGAGCTATTGAGCTTTGAAGTGAAATCAACTATCATGGCAAAGCCTGTCAATGTTCTTATAGAAGCATCAAACATGGAGCCCTTCCATGCAACCAACAAACCCACAGAAGCCCCAACCGAGGGAACAAAAAGAAAGCCATTAAAACGGGGGTAGAATTTTCCGATAAAAGCATTATCAATGTTTTCTTTCTTAGTTTCCCCTGAATGCAAACCACATCACGCTTAGCCCGAGTAACTTTGTTTTTCACTTTGGATCCCACTTTACGCAAAGATTGATTCCCCTAACATTCCAACACAGAATATTCCATTTTCTAAAAGTTGACTGATTCATAGAAACATTGATAAAGCATAAGTTTCAGACATAGCCCCACCATAGGTGTGCCACCAATACAAACAAGTTTCAGACATAACCCCACCACAAGTGTGCCACCAATACATACTGAAAGAGTCAAACTGGTTTGAGACAAGACTGTGAAAAGCCAAGCATCACTGGTGCCTACTACAGAGACTAATAAAGCAAAAGAGTGGGCAATGGGCAGCCTATTTGCAACTCCAGGCATCTCTGGGAGACTATCCATTAAAGAACTAAGTTGAGGTGGACTCCCCGAGCTCCCCGTCCTCCGGTTTGGTGCAGCAAATGCCTAGATCCGGGGGTCCTATCCATGAGTGATTCTTGCCATGGCAACCGGATATGCTCTCATCCTCTTCGACTGCAAAATTTCATCAGATATCTCAGCCTCATCCATCTTGCAAAAATCAGTAGCAAGTTTTTGATATCTTTTTTTTTGAGTGGGGGTGGCAAGCATCCTAAGCGCTTATTATCTAGACATTGTTTGTGCTTAAAACCTTGGTTATTGTGCTTAATTCTTGAGCTCCTTCTTACCTTAGTCCGCACACTGGCGACTTGAGCCTTCCCGCACTCCTTTTCTTGTGGGGAAGCTGCTTGCTAGTACCCTAGCCCGCATCACCTAAACCAAAGGATGGGAGAGAAGTCGAGATTGGGCGAGTCCTTGGGATAGTAAAAGTAATTCCCCCACTACTGTCTGTTCTCAAGCATGAAATAAGTCCAGAAGTCAACAACTGTCTGACCCAGGCAAATCTATCTTTCATGAGCAAAAGGACAGAAAAGAACTGAACCCAACCAGAGGGTATAGTCACATACAGATCTGAGGGATTACCTGAAGAGAAGTACTTATTAATGATATTGTTAACCTGCTAATCCAGAGCCTGGGAGAGTGCTGGATTCAGATTAGAGAGTTCAGTGCTATGAAATCCCAGATGAAAGCTGTCAGACTGCAGGTTAGCATTGATTCTTAGCTGATCCTGCCCCAAGGTGTCCAAGGGCATGGCAGCCAGCACCTGACTTTCATCAGGAATTTTGGCCAGCATGTCATTGTTTTCCTCCTGGGCCTCATTCTCCTGGGCTTCCTCTTGGGCCACCAAGTCATTCACGACCACATTCTGACCAGTGCTTTGAGGGTTGCTGGGCTGAGTCATATTCTGAAATTCAAATTCTTGGGCCCCCATGAGATTGTCCAAAGGCAGATTAGTCCCCCCCTGACTATCATCTCTCAGCTCAATGCCCAAACTGTTAGACTATTGCAGGAGCTCTTTAGAATTCCTAAGCTGATTGGAGGAGATTTCCTCCACCAAAAAGTTTATGGGTGATCTTGGCTGATTAATCATGTGAGCCCCTGAAGGTTGACCTGCCAAGTTTTGGGACCCCCGATCCTGTATCTGTAAATGATCATCCAGAGGTTGCCCACCCTGCTCCTGATCCTGTGCCTGAAACCCTACTTCATGATCCAGTGGGTCAATGTCCTGTTGGACCTGCACTTCAACAGCTTGATCCTCAAGGAGGTACACTTCATTTTCCAACTGAAGCAAATAATGGATCTGTTCATTCTCCCCAAACTGATTTTCCTCCACAGGGTTAATAATCACAGGGTCCAAGTCTTGATCAATGGGAGGCTGATTTAGGTCCAAGGCAGGCTCATTCTCGATTCTGTGGAGGCTCATTGAGGTTTAGTTCCAAAAGAGGGCCCCGTCCCCCAACCGGGGCCTGAACAATCTGCTTCTTGTTCTTCTTCTCGAACCTGAACTGGCCAAGGATCTCATGCACCCAGGTTACCCCCCAAGCTGCTGAACTTTACGAATATTCTTGGCCAAAGTGCCTCCTCCTCTTGGTTCCCATTCTGCTGCTGCTGCTCTTGCTCCTCCTGGCCCTCCTGCTCATCTTCTTGCATTGGTTGACCAAGGCCAAAGAAGTCAAAGGGTAAGGGGTCCTGAATCCTCAAGTTTTCTGGCAGTGGATACTCTAGAGGTGGCATGTTTGCTAGGTGTCTGGACATTAAGACTTCACACTGAGATGTCCAGTTCTCGAGTGTGTCAGGCTCCTCATAGACCACATACTGAGGGATCTCAGAGACATCTCAAACCCGAACCTTCACAAGCAAACCAGCATCTAACCCTTCTTGCTTCTAAAAATGAACAACCCTGGCCCAATCCCCTACTGCATGTTGCACATGTCTCTCTCCGTGAGGTAGTCATTGGGGAAATCAAGAAGCGAGGATCCAACATTCATGGTTGAACTCGCAAATCTCTAGTTTCTACCCTGGTTATGCCTCACAAAGGTGACCCAAACATTATCAAACTGATGAGGACTTTCATCTACCAGCAAATCCCTAACAATAGGGTCCCTTAGCCACACCTTAGCCTGACCTAGGCTTGTAGGTTGAATGTCTAGAAACTGCACTCTCTTTTCATCCCTCAAGAAATCTCTAAGAACATTACGAACTGCAGGGAAGTGCATCTCATTACCCGGGCAAAGGATTGAAGTGCACGATTGCTAGGTTGTCGTTTCCTCGCCAAATGCCTTGCGGAGCCACCGCACGCGAGAAGAACCTTCTGGTGGGAACTTCAACAACCTCAAGGTGCTTCGGGAGGAAGGGAGCCGGGTCGGAGTGCTGGAACGCCATGTCAGAAGGTGGATTGGGGGTGGGAGCAGGCGTTGAGGTCCGGCAATGGGCAAAGGTTTTCTTCAGCTTTCAATAGAGCGGGAGAGAAGGAGTGAGGGGAAGAGGGAAGACGGAGCGGCCGATGGAAGCCGCGAGATGTAGTTGGCTGCCTCATAAATGTTGGCTTCCCTCGGAGCTGCCGAAGTGGGCTGGGCCAAAGAAGGGTGGTACAGCCCAACAAGGTCCATAGCCATTGGATTTAGGAGGCCCGGCCAGAGTTCCAAAGCGCCAGCAGTGGACGACCCAGGAAAAGCGGGAGAGGACAGAGAAGGAGCCTACCCAAGACTGAGGCCACCCGGAATCAAGGGGAGGCCCGGGCTGGCATTGGGTTGAGAAGGATTTGCTTGCTCCCCCGTCGAAAGATTTTCTACATGCTTTGTGGGGCCTGGGCTGAGCAGGGCGCCTTGCCTCCATTGCAATTTGAATTTCCTGCATGTCACAAATGACGCGTGGCGGGTGAGTGGCAAGCCTTGCGGCCGGATAGGCTCCCGACAATTGACTCTTGCATGCAACGTAGAGAAGCATCTGCTGCAGGGTCTGCCTTGCTGGAGCTCCCAGCTCAAGGACCGAGGATAGGGGGTAGAGTGCATGGGGAAGACAAGGCGATCTTGAACTGAGACTCTGTTTGTCTTAGGTGGTGGGCCCACAGGCAAGGCATTTGCACCGGTGAGGAGGGGCTCCTTCCTTGGCAGGGTTTTCGCCGCCGGCCAGCCGGAGCTTCCCAGAAGTGGGACAACATTGGCCCCCGAAAGAACAGAGGCCTTGACCACATCAGCAAAGGAGTGTTTGGAGGCAGGGACCCAAGAACGATCCTCCTCCGCTAAGTAAAGTTCGAACTCGGCATGCCGCTTAGGGCCGCCATTGCCCCCAAAGAAAGAAGTAAACTTTGAACTCGGAGGCGGGAGAAGGAATGTAGACTAGCGATGTAGAGGCCAACAACTTTGGAGGAGACAAAGAAACTTAAAAGTTCTCTCCCCTAGCTGAGAAACAAAGAAGTGAGAGGCAGAGCCACCAATGGCGACTTGAAGACGATTGGCAATGGCGGCGGTGGTGAGCTTGAACTTGCAGCGCCCAAAAGCAGCGACAAGGAAAAAGGATGCCCGATCAAGCACCGTGTGTGTTACTTGGATGTTAAACCGACGACGAACCACGTCCTGAGTGACGTGCCCGAGGGCAAGCGAGGCAGGAGAGATGTCCATGTGGTGGGCCGGAAAACACACCTGAGCAGACAAGATTGCCTCTCACTAGGCCGCAGGAGCGCATAACGCGAAATCGACGCAACCGCTACTCCCGGAGCCGACAATGGCCAAAGCCAACCGGCGCCATGAGCAGCAAGTCAATGAAGAAGATGCAGACTAGCGCGGCCAAACGGCGCACACAAGCACGGTGACGAAGCACGGTCCCTCCAGCCATGGCTGAGCACGACGAGGAGGAGGGAGGCGCCTATCAGCGCCCAGCGACGAGGGCGAGCACGCGCCCGGCGGCGCACGGGAGAGGGAAGTGCCAATCAGCACCCGACGACGAGCGTGAGCACGCGCCCAGCGGCACACGAGAGCACGGCGGAAGCTCTTGTCAGCGTTCAAAGGAACAATTTCTTGAAATCCTAACACATAGATATCAGCTGGAGGTGACGAATGGAGCCAGTCATCAATGTATAATGTGTTAGAGCTAAGAGAAGAGAATGAAGGTGGCAACAATTATTATCTAATCAGAAAATTTTCCATCATAACTTGTGTCGAATGCAAGAAATTTTAAACCTTGGCCTTTGAAGATGGAAGGAGACTGGGACGACAGGTACACGAGGATCGTTGTCTACAATGATAGAAAAACGTATCAGTATTGTATATAGCGGACATCGGTGCTCCGCTTTCGGCTGCCGATACGGTACTAAAAAGCATTGCCTCTTCTCTACCAGTGGCAACGGGTGCAGCCGACGACAACGGATCTGGCAGGAAACTTGAGCGAGGAAAGCAAAACTGGGCCGTGTTTTTCTTTTGGGCTTCCCATCGCATTCGGCCCATTGTTCGACCAGAGGAGGAGCCTAGCTCGTTGACTGTATGGTGTGCTCCGTGTTTTCCTAGTTTAATACAATATACAATCCCAATCCAAAGTTGTACACAATCTAGACTCAATACAATCGAAAAGGCTGGACTAGTACAACCCGACTCAATACAATCAAAGGCTGGACGAAAAGAAGGGGAGACGACAGAAATTTCTTCGCTTTTATTAGTAAGTATAGACTAGGAAAGTAGTCTAGGGGTTTGTAACACCCCACATCTAAAATCTACTTATATATTGCCTAGCTCCATATGTAGAATGGGCCTGCATATTGGTAGTGCCACTCTTACACTTTGATGCTCGCTTTGTGTTAAAGGGTTAACCCAAGGTTCTACGTTTAGAACGACACGGAATATAAGATGACCCTCACCCACCAAAAATTACAAAGTGGTACTAATAAACCCATTAATGCAACTCCACATAATGCCATATGATCTAACAACACAACTACTACGGGCTTCTAACAAGCTAAGGTGTTATATATATGGTATGGACTCAAAAGTATCGCAAAGTAAAGCTCATGTGAATTGATAGTCTGAATGGGCATTTGTTTTGACTAATAAAATATTGAATTTGAAAATTCCGAGAAACTAGAAGGATACCCTATGGGGTTCTACTATACATGTGCAATGGGCACGGCACCCGCATGGGCCCGTTTCGGCACGGCCGGCCCGACATTGGCAGCAAGACGCGAAATGGCCCGGCCGGGCCACCGGGCCGTGCCTCCCGTGCACCGGGCCCGGCTGCCGCCCAGGCGTGGCACGCCGGGCCGATTTCCGTGCGGGATGGCCCGAAGAGCACGGGCCCAATGGCACACCAGGCGGTCCAAAACAGTAGTTCGGATTTCAAATTCAAAAATCAAAACCCTATTTTTGAAACCGTTGAGAACTTTGGGATGGTCCAAAAAGCAAAGTTGGAGATCTTGAAAAGTTGAATAACTTTTGTATTCGGAGATTTTGATGTTACTATAGAAATTTGGAAGTTATTTGAAGTGGAAAGAAAAAGAAGAGACTAATACAGTACATGGCCATGGGGAGAGCCACACAGCAGCTTGCTTGCCGTCCCACGCGGGCGACCACTGAGCTGGAGCTTCTCCTGCAGCTGCTCCCAGTCCCAGGCCGTTTTAATTGGGCTGGAGTAGTAGTAGGCTCTTGGCAGGCCTTGGTGTGATCGGGCCACTACCAGGCCTGTTTTAATTTTTTCATGCCGGGCCTGCTGGCCCGCGTGCCTTTTGGGTCAACCCAAGCCCCGCTCAAGCTACGGGCACGGGCGGCCCGAGCATGGTTTGGACCGGGCCGTGCCATGTTTGGGCCGTGCCAAAAGTTCGTATACCGGGCCAGGCCTTCGTGCTTTGGGCTTTCTGCACAACTATAGGTTGTACCAGTGAATATTTATGGATATTGTGATGTGTGGATGAAGTACATGTTAGTGGATAATGTGCACTACCGGATCTAGCGGTTTTGCACTCGGCAAACAATCGGACACTTTCGGCAAAGATGTTGTTTCTGGTTGTGGTGGTTTGCTTGTATGGATAGCTTGCATGCAGGAATTCATGGGCTGCAGATGTTGATGACTTGTATGTCTAGATCGAATTTCAATTCTAGTAAGATTTAGGATATAAGATAGTTTAGATATGGAGATTGTGATTCTCCGCAGCTACGATGGTACGCCATATCGTGTTCAGTCCAATAAAACTATTAGTCAAACCGTACAGCAGAAATCACTACGTACCCTAAAATTCAGTCCTTTCGTGTTTTTGAGGAAATAAAATGGAGACACACCTGATCTCCGACGAGACGACGCGTTGCTTCTTCTGGTAGACTTGTAATGCTGCAGATCTCATCTTCAGTTGTTGCACAATGTTTGGCAACAGTTGGATCACTTGTAACAACAACGATACAGCTTGCAGAAGTTGCCAATCCCAGATTATCCTGTATGGAGTCCCAGTCATCTGTGGTCCTCAAGCCGTCAATAACAAGAAGGACCCGCCACTTCTTGCTCAGAAGATACGAACATGCAGCAACGATATCTGTGGCGCCACTATTCTTGCCCTCCATGCCCTTAGAATTTCCTGTCCAGTCCAAGAATAATCTCCGGCAGAACTCCATGATTTCGAAAGGATGGGGTACCTCGACCCAAACATAGTGGCCAAACATGTCCTCCATCATCTCGCGCTGTATGCACCTGCAATAGATGGTTCTGACGATAAATGATTTTCCAGAACCAGCAATCCCACGCACTGAGATCACATGATGATGTTCGCCCCTACGGCGGTCTGGCGAAGTTACCAGCTTCTCAAGTTTCTTTGCTTCACAAGAATGGCAACCCACATGGGGGTTCAAATAAAGACAATCGTAAGCCCTAGTCAGCTTTGACGAGCAACTTGGCCTCATCAAATAATTGTTGACGTCGTCATCATCATCACGCTGCAAATACACGACAAGAGACGACAAAAATGAAAGATCAGTGTCATATTTACGAAGGGAGCGAACAAATGCATGCGTAATAAACACACATATATGACGAACAGTAGAGCAGTGCAGCTAAATAGGTGTTTTTTTTTTTAAAAAAAGGAAAATCGTCATGTGAGTAAACCGATCGAGAAACACACCTGATTCCGGATCAGGAGGTGGTGAGGAGCAAGGTCTCCTTGGTCACTGATATTGCATACTAGACTTTGATGAGATGCACAATGCTGGGCCACATGTTCCTCCTTTGCAACAACAACGATACAACATGTTGGATATTCTGACAATCTCAGCTCAGTGTTATCAAATTCCAGTCAGCCTCGGACTGCAAGCCGTCAATAAAAATAAGGTTCCTCCGTCCTGAACGCAGATGGTCCTTGCATCGAGATATGATATTTCCACCATCATCATCCAAGGGATCGTGGTACCCGCCCTCCATAATCCAAAGTAATCTGCGACATAACTCGTTGATATCCAAGGGATCGGGTACCACGACCCAAGCATAATATCTATGAAACAACTTCTCCTCCAGCTCCCGCGAGAGACATCTGTAGTAGATGGTTCTGACGACAGATGATTTTCCAGCACACACTGAGATTACTTGATGATGTTTCCCTCTCCGGTCTGGCGAATAAGTTATCAGCTCCTCAAGTTTCTTTACTTGAGAATCGAAGCCCTTACTACAGTGCGACCATAGCTTATCTCCTGAAGCCTCTGCCTCCATTATCTCAACGGCCGTCGCAGGTTTGACCTGCTGCTCGCCGGAAGCCTGCGCCTCAGTGATCACGGCAGCCGTAGGCTCGTCCTGCTGCTCGCCAGATGCCCACGCCTCGGTTATCTCAGCGGCCGTAGGTTCATCCTGCTGCTCGCCGCAAGCCTGCGCCTCCGTGATCACGGCGGCCGTAGGCTCGTCCTGCTGCTCGCCAGAAGCCCGCGCATCCGTGATCTCAGCGGCCGTAGGCACGGCCTGCTGCTCGTCGGAAGGCTGTGCCTCCGTGATCTTAGCGGCCGTAGGCTCGGCCTGCTGCTCCTCAGAGGCCTGCGCCTCCGTGATCTTAGCGGCCGTAGGCTCGGCCTGCTGCTCCCCAGAGGCCTGCGCCTCCGTGATCTCAGTGGCCGTAGGCTCGGCCTGCTGCTTGCCGGAAGCCTGCGCCTCCGTGATCACTGCTGCTGGTTTGAACTTGGAAGCCTGTGCCTGCTTCATATACACAAAAAAAAAAAAACAATTTTATATTTACGACGCAGTTTTGTTAAATTTTAGCACGACACGTTAGGTTGAACTTTAGTCTGAAGTTCCGTCATCCCACTACTACTACACATAACCTTTTCCAAGGCGGTCAATTTTGATTTACTGAGATGGTTATAGCTACCGCGTCTTAGACCAAAGGTCACACTAAATAGGACCTTACATACCCACCTCGGTTAATCGAATGGAAAAAACCCCGCAGCCCAAACCCGGCCCCAAAATGAGCCTTGATTCGCCGCCACGTCAGGCGCGTCCACTCACTAGAGCCCGTCAGGGCCATCCTCGCCATTGAGTCGCTTGCGTCACCCCCACATGGTTTGGTTGGTGTCAGTGGGGCACTGGGGCTTTTTTGAGACCGATATAGCCCGTTTTTCATTAAGCAGAAGGGAATGGTCAATAGACCTACACATATTTGATATACAATGTGCACGCGGGTAATCCATGGATTACCAACGAGGCCCCTCAAACACAAACGAAAGCAAGAACACGAGGGGGGAGATCCTCCACTAAACAACCCCGCAAGCCAAGCCTAGTACTAAAGAAAGCCCCACACCAAGGTAGCCGAGGCGAAGCGTTGCCATAGATGACCGAGAATCCGAAGCTCCTCCTCCGAGTCAACGAGGACTAGGACCACGGGCAAGAAGCACCGCCATGAAGGCACACCTCCGAGTCACTTAGGAAGGACCACGGACGAGGAGCACCGACATGAAGACACCCTCCGAGTCACAAGTTCGGGACCGCGGGACGAGGAGCACCGATAAGGCTACGGCAACGACAAACACCAACTTGGACTAACCGAGAAGGAGCAGCAACAAGCGCAACTAGGCCAAGCACGACGAGCAGCACGAAGAACGGCAAGGGCCTGCCCCTAAGCCAAACAAGCGCCGCAAAACCGAGGAGATACTCGACGTCGCCTTCAGGAAGGACACGACGCCAGAGGCGCCGTCGACGCCATCCAACGTGGGATGGGTTTTCACCCGCATCTCCCCGAGGTGAAGAGACGACCGTCGCCACCCACCCCACCACCACGGGCGTGTAGGTGCAACATCGAGCACACCCGCCACCCTCGTCACCATGACAACGTTGGAGGGTGCCCGAAAAAGCCGTCGACCGCGCCACAAAGGCACAGTCCAAGGCAAGGAGGCACACGGTTTAGGAACAACGCCCAAGGAAGGGAGTGGCGCTCAAGGCGTCACCGTCGTTGCGTCAGCGAGGCCGAGCGAGCTTTTCCTAAAAATCGTAGTGCCAACCGCCGCATCACCAAAGCAACGAACGCCGAGAGGCGGGGGGGGGCGAACACGGACACGAAGAGGCGGAACGGCGCCTGACCATGGCCGCCGGCCAAGCTGAGAGGGCGCCGGGAGGGGGGAGGGGGAGGGGAGAACGCCGAATCCGGGGCCCGGGGCCCAATCCGGCCGCCCACGCCCGCCCAGGCCGCCGGAGGTCGCCGGCCGCCACAAACCGCCGGCGAGGGCGCCGGGCGCGCCACCGCCGCCGGAGGGACGGGGAGGACCGAAGAGCGGCAGATCCCGGGCCCGAGCCCGGATCCATCCGCCGGCCCGCCGGTGGTCGCCGGAGTCGCCGTCGGCCGCCGCCGGTGGGGTTGTGTGGTGAAGGGGGGGATGGGGAGCTTGGGGATGGGAGAGGAAGGAGGGACGACGGCTGCTGCCTTGTTGGGCGCACCGCCGCCGCCCGTCGCCATGAGCGAGGCGGTGGCGGCGGCGAGGGAGGCCGGTGGTCGGGGCTCGGCGCGGGCGGGGCGTCGCCGCCCGTCATCGCCCTTCGCGAGCGACGCGGGGAGTTTTGGAGTGGGGCACCGGGGCTTGTAGTTGGCTTCACTAATGGGTGGTGGCTGGCACGGTGAGTTTGGGCATTGGCCAATGCCACGCACAACGGTGAAGCGCCATGGCGAAAAGCTATGTCCCTAGGACCGATTACGGTGATGCCGTCAGTGCTACATTCTTCCTCGAAGCGTTTGTCGATCAGCTCTCTTCTCTTTGCGTAGTGTGTCTTTGTTCCCGATGTAAGGCTTTGACCTTCCGGTTGGCGATGGTGATGTCGGTGGTGTCACATTCCTCCTTTGAGGAGTCGCTTTGGAATCCCGTGCCTATCAAATCAGAATGGTTGTCACCATTGGGGCGAGGAAGGTGGAGGCTAATGGTTGTCACTATTGTGGCGAAGAGATTGAAGATGAATGTTGCGGTGTGTCCGCATGGATCTTTGCCGCCAAGATCATATTGGTGTGCGTCTGAGCCAGCTGCTCTCGTGTTGGGTTGTAGTGTTGGTGTCTGTCATAAGAAACAACTATATGCATTGTTTGATGCAGAGGGTGGGATATTTAATATATTCCGTTTTCTTAAAATGACGATTGATGGAGCCACCAGGTTTTTCGATGGATCGGGCTCCTCCTCCCCTCTTCCTCGCTAGATCCAGCCTCCATTGTCGACGCCACAACCGGATCTACGAAAGAAGAGAGGGTGAAGATCCATCCGAGAGATGTGAGAGGGTGAGGCCATATCGGGAAGGCGAGGCGAGCCTGCACCCTAGCCTCCACCACCGTGCTGCCACGCGCATCGCACTATGTGGACCAGCACTGCCCGGCTCTGTGCCACCGTGCATCGTGCACCACCGGGCGCCACCGTACCACGTGCCACTACGGGCCAGATCCAAGAGGGAAGGGGAGAGAGGGGTTGGCGGCATAGTTAGGGTAGGATGGGAGAGAGGGAGGGCGGCCTGAGAGTTCGAGAGAAGGTAGAGAGTTTGTGAGAGAGAGAACGAGGAGAGGTCGGTGTGATTGTACCGATCGGGAGGGAGAGTGGAGAGGAGTGAGGGGGCGGCTCTCTAGGAACCCAAACTTCCATTTATATACAGGCCACACATATTGGGCCTCATCAAGGCTAGTTGGGCTGTGACATTTTTCCCGAGGCGGGCCATTTAGGAGGACCAGCTCGGTTAATGGGGCTATTTCTGGAGGCGGTCTTTTTTGTAGTTAACACCTCCGATAATGGATTTTGTGACGCGGTTTTTTGTAATCGCCTCGGTTAATAAAAAGTGACCGCCTCAGTTAATCGAGGCATTAGCCGAGGCGGTTTACAGTGCTAACCGCCTCCAAAAACAATTCCAAAATGTCTGGCAAACATTTGTTTCGGTCGTCTGACCACACACCGAGCGCAACCCCTTGGGTGAGCTCGCCTCCCTAAGGAAGATGAGAGCTATCGATGACTAGACGGAGCGCTTCCCGACACACGCAACTTGCCTCCCTTGATGAGATACAACAAGTGAACATCTACACCGCTAAACTACTAGAGCCGATCAAGATGGATGTCGACCAACTCAACCTACAAGACATGGAGACGGGTATGTCCCTCACGTAGGCCTACGAGCGACAGATGTCGGTCATGGCAGAGGCAAACAAAGCATCCATAGGCAAACCAGGATGCTTCTTTGCCCCGTGACTAGCAACTACACAAGTGCGCCGATGATGACATCAACACCAACGATAGGTGACGAGCACCCCCGGTGGTGTGCTCGTTTAAGTGCCCGACAACGGAGGGGATGGTGGAACAACAAAGTGGCGGCCTCTGCTTCAACCGTGGACGAGTTGTTTCCATGAGGATACAAGTGTAAATAACTCTTCGATATTACCATCATCAATGACTATGACTAGGAGGTGGTTGGCGGTAGCCTCATGATTATGATCAGGATGGGGCAAAGAACCCGCTCAAACGCCTCCTTATTGTAACTGTCAGGACGCTCCAAGTAACCAACGTATACACTCTGTGGATTCGAGAAACCACCCATAATATCATTGACATCAACATAGCCCAAACAACTAGACTACATGAGCAAAGTGGATCCAAACGACGATCCCGGTTGGCGGAAGGGCATGTAAGTACACCGCTCGCTACCACATTCCGTGGAGGAGAACACTATGGGTGGACGGTGATGTCTTCTACCCCGACGTCTTCCTCCTCAACAGCGGCGGTGATAATGACATCATCCTTGGCACACCATGGCTGGCTAGCCTTGGTAGAGTGACCTAGGACCACGACAACATGGAGATGGAGTACGTCCATGATGGATGCAGGCAAACAATTTTCGGCACCCTGCAAAGACCCTCCCTAATGGCTATGCTTGCTCTCCTAGTGCCATCATCTACAGGGGCGACGACTACACCACCACCATCACCCACGAGGGAGATAAATCTTGCACAACATGCTCGACTCTCCAACACTCTTGACCACATTAGCAACTTGAACAATGTGGTGTTCGACAACATACACCGCGAGGCTGCCAAGGATGATGAACTCAACACAATGATGCAGGCCATTGCGACAAGATAGACCTCAAAATCATTGTCAACAAAAGAAGCCCTTATCTTTTTTGACGGGTTCCTCTACCTACTAGCCGCATTGGTATGGCTCCAACATGAAAGGCCCAACATGGTGGAGTTGTTGACACTAGGTGCCCACCTTCCATAGTGCGAGAACCATCATAGGAGGATGTCTTCACACGTCCTTTTGTACCACCAGTGAGAACCACATCAGTAGATAGCAGGGGCAACAGTCATCCTCACCGACATGAAGTGACAGCTACTCAGGAGCTTTGGGAGGATCAATATCGCCACAGCCCCAACATTTGGCGAGCAGTACATATCCCCAATGGAACTTGACATGGGAGTGTTCATGTTTGGCTCCATGTTGGACTTCACAACATCTCCACCTTCACATATGACATCCACCATCTGGCGCCAACTACCCTTCAGCCGGGTGCCCGATGCAGACAATCATGTGAGATGCTTCACCTCACCAGTGAGTTAGATGCTCTGCATCGCCCTCCTAGGTACGCTTTCCAAAAGCACTTCTGGTAGGAGCAACGGGCACCACACTACTTCATCTACTGCATTTGGCTACATCGGTGACCTCCAATACTTACCTTGAGTTCACACTTGATGACAACTCCATGACAAAAGCGCTAATTAATTGACGAGTGGATGACTGGCTACGTCATGGAGGTTCCTCTAGATGCTCCACTACCACCAAACGGCATGGATGGGTGGATTACAATTTTGTGCGATGATGCGCCAAGTGGGGAGTGGGGGTACTATCACATGCCCAACATGGGCTGTACTTCCTGGCGACGACAACGGGCCAATCAAGGCCCAAGGAAGAGGTGCCACCACCGCATGAGCAGGTCGGACCGGCCTACCCTAGGCACATAGGAGGAGTTTTCTCAGGAGTCAAGTCTGTCAAGACCCGTTCACCGCCTACTGAAGACCGTCCCGCAAATGTGATCCGGTTCAAGGTAGTTGAGGCAGGCTTCATGTTTGGTCTTCATCTTGGGCCTCGGTAGTTAGTATTTCATAGTTGAGTCAGCCCATGGCCCATATCCGTAAGGGTGGAATATAAGCCCGAGTCGCTTAGGAGTAAAGGCATCGAATCCAAAGACATTTTCCTGTAACCTCTCGTTCCTCAATTCAAACTCGTTCTCTGGGAGCTCTGTTCTTCGCTCTGTTCCCCAAATTCTCTGCTAACCTACCAAAAATTCTTGTTCTACACTTGAAATTCGTCTCGATTCCTTCTCGGATCGTGACATTTGGTATCAGCTCCCTCCGATTTCAGCGCCACGATTCGAGAATCCCTGGTCGTTCGTCGATCCGGCACTAAAGCGGAATGCATCCAAGCTACAACACAGAATGGCGACTTCGATGGAGGATTTGGTCACCAAGTTTGACCATATCTTGAAGAACTACGATGAGTTCGCCACGGTCTCCACCGAGCTCACCGGGTTGCGGGACATGGTCAAGGAGACCCTAGACTCAGTGATCAGTGTCGGTTCCAAGCAGACAAAGGTCGAGACGCTACTCAAAGATTTGCGTGACCACACGGAGGTCACGGAATCCATGATCCGTGACACCTCGTCCCACCGCCGACTACCTCAAGCACAAGATGGAGGCGATGGATCCCAACGCGGGCCAGCGATGCAGTCCCCGGCTTGCTCGGCGGTGTTCCCTTGCTAAACGCTGTCATGGGTGGCGCGCCGCTTGTCGTGCCTACCATGGTCGTACAGTCTCTACCCCGGGGGCTCGACCTCAACGCTTCGCCAGCGGTGTCATCTCCAGCTATGGTGATGCCAGGGGTGCAACTCAACGGGAGTGGCCAAAGATTGCGGCGGGTTCCGAGGAACCCGGCCGTAGAACTTCGACCCTGGTGCGTCCGGTGACTCACCATTTGATCCTAGTTTGTGTCCACCGCTGTTTCATATGTTTGATGGCATGAATCCTCGTTTATGGATGGATCATTGCTTGATGTTATTTTGAGGTATATTCTGTTCATGAGTCTCTGAAGACCAGATTTGCTGCTCTGAATTTTGTGGGTTTGGCGAAGACGTGGCTGCATACTTTGGAGAGGCGTGGGTGTTGACGGTAGTTATTGACCACTTTTATATATGTGGAAAGCTATCAAACATGGGATGAATATTACTAAAATATTATTATTGCTAATGATTTCCATGAGTTTTGGTGCACACTCGGTTTTGCGGGAGAACTCCGAAAAAACAAATGAAACATAGCCAAAAAGAGTGAAAATAGAGAAACGGGAGAAAAGGACCAAATCAAGGCGATTGGATTAAATTCCAAAGTGGTCTAAATGAGAAGAGAAGACAGCTCGCAAAGGCCAGAACCCAGACTACACCAGGTAGGGCCGGGCGACACGGGGGGTGGTGCCGCAGCGGCACCCCATATGGGCCCATGAGTCCAGCTTCTAGAAGCTTCCTCCACGACCTATGGGAACCCTAGAATTCACTCCAACCGTCCATTTAAGTCATTTTGATCCAATGGCTCACATCCATCCCTCAGGGCTTCAAAAGAATGGGCAGGGCTACCCCGTGAAACCCTAAGTCATTATCCTCATGTCAGAGCCAGAGAGCAATTCCTATTAGCTACCAAGGTATGATTAGCAATCAAGATTAGACTAATTCTTAGAATTAGTCTATGATTACAAATAGATTAGATCTAGTAATGAGTAGATTAAAGGAGCTCCGCCCTGTCGGATCTTCTCTCGGTGTATTCTGCGGGATCAAGTTCCTCGCGAGAGGAACTTGCTCCTGAGATTTTCTAGTGAGTCAACTTCTTATTAAAGTAAGCATTGATTTATATTGTTCTCCTTGTTTGCAACTCTCTTTTGAGTACTTTAATCTTGGTCATTACTTGATTAAGGGAGTGATTTCTAGTGTGAGCATGGTGCTTAGACTAGGGTTATTTGTGAATGCCCCCTATTGGCCTGGAATTAGTGGTAGCATCGTGAAGGTGACTCTTATAGCTTCATTGAATCCTCTGTAGCCCACCTCTAGTCAATAGGCGAACGGTAGACATTGTCTGTTCTCAGTAGAGTAATTTTGCCTTACCTTATTAAGAATTTGCGTCCTAGATAGAACAATATGAAACAACACTTATGAGTGTTTGAACTAGATTTGCTTGAGGAATCTAATTTATTTGCTAGTTTCTTAAGTACCTTAATTGTGAAGTTTGGGTTAAGTTAGATCTTAGTTATATTCACCTATTGTTCCTTTGGGTTCGATATTAATGCCGGGGAGTTTATCTTCGGTGAAATGCTACAACGTATTATTATCTCGTATTGCTTGCGGGTATCTTTATCTTTATTGTGTGCATATAATTAATAACTAAAGTGGGCGCTAGCTGTTTGGGAGGATCTATGTCGGAAGGTCATGCTGAAATTTGACAAGGATCTGTATCCTCTCATGCTTAAGCAGTTTGAGTCCATTGTGCAAAAAGGGCTCGGTGGATGAGTACACTATGGAATTTGAATGGGGTGCTCACAACCTGCTGCTCTACAATGCTAATTATGATGAGACATATTTTGTGACTCGTTATATGGTTGTTTTGCGTGAGGATACCAGGGCAAGTTTGGTTTTGCATAGGCCTCTTAATGTGGATACTACAAGTGCTTTGGCTTTGCTTCGAGAGGTGGAGTTGGCTAAGCTTAAGGGCAAGGGTCATTGGAAGGAGCAAACCAAGTTTCAGTTGAAGGGTCATGAGAAGGTGTAGCATAATGATATTGACAAGGTTGGGGTGGCTGAAGTCCGATGATAAGCTCTCTCGCTCTCAAGCAATTTTGTCGAAGGAATGGGCTATGCTTTAAATGTGGGTCAAAATGGACTAAGGAACATAAATGTCTAGACCAAGTTCCCTTTCATGTCCTAGAAGAGTTACTAGATGCCTTAGAGGTAGAAGACTTTTTTTGTGCTGAGCATGATTCTGACATTCACGAAGATACAATTATGACTTGTAGATCGTGGGTGATGAATGCGCTTACGTCAAAAGAAAGACCATGAAGTTGTGTGGGCTGGTTGGGAAAAGGGAGGTGTTGATCCTTGTTGATTCTGGGAGTGTAGGCTCACTTGTCAGTTGTAGTTTGGCAAAGATGTTACAGTTGCCTACTGAATCTTGCCGGCCTACTAGTTTTGTAGCTGCTGATGGAGGTACTATGATTTGTGACAAAAAGATTCATGATCTTGCTTGGTCTGTCCACGGTCACTCAGTTGTTACTACTGTTGGTATTCTTCCTCTCAAGTGTTTTCACATGGTGGTGGGAGAAGACTGGTTAGAGGAGTGTCGGCCTATGTGGGTCCACTAGTCCAAGAAGCTTATGAGAGTTACATACAAAGGCGGGAGAATTGAGTCGTGTGGAGTGAATGCTATGGATCCTCGGTGTCTTTGCCATTTGGAAGAGGTTTCCAAGCTCAAGTTAAGTAGAGAGGCTGTGCAATTCTGTGTGCAAGTAAAGTGGTGTGATAGCAATGATGATGCTATGATCAATGAGGAAGGAATTCACTCTCTTCTCCCTGCCTCTGTTAAGGAAGTTCTCCAAGATTACTCAATTGTCTCAACAAACCAACAGCTTTTGCCACCACCATGACCATTTGATCACAAAATACAGCTCATACCGGTACTCAACCTTTGTTAACATCGGACCTTACAAGTATTCTCCAACTCAAAAAAGATGAGATAGAAAAAACAGTTGAAGGACATGTTGAAGAGTGGGATCAACAAGCCTAGTCGAGTCCATATGCCTCTCCGCTTTTCTTTGGTAAAGAAGAAAGATGGATCTTGGCGATTTTATGTGGACAAACAGTCAAGAATAAACACCCCATGCCCATTGTGGATGAACTCATTGATGAATTATCTGATCCAAATGGTTTACAAAGCTGGATTTCAGAGCTAGGTACCATCAAATGTGTACTTTTAGCCTAAAGATACTCACAAAACAGCTTTCAAAACTCACAAAGGGCTTGTATGAGTTTTTGGTTATGGCATTTGGCTTGACTAATGCTCCAAAGAACCTTCGTGAGTGTCATGAATCTGATTTTTGCATCATTGTTAAAGAAAGGCTTATTGGTGTTTATGGGCAACATTATGATATATTCAACTACTCTTGAAGAACATGTGTTGTTATTGAAGCAGTCTTTGGAGATTTTAAAGCAACATTAGTTCTTCATCAAGTTGTCTAAATGTTCTTTTGCACAACATGAGATTGAGTACTTGGGTCATGTGATTTCTGGTCAGGGAGTAGCTACTTGAACAATCTAAAATTAGAGCTGTGGAATAGTGGCCTGTGCCCAAGAACTTGAAAGAATTGAGAGGATTTTTGGGGTTGACTGGATATTATAGAAAGTTTATCAAACATTATGGCTTGATCAAGAAGAGCTTGACTAAGTTGTTAAAGAAGGTTGTGCCTTTTTTCTGGACAGCTGATCATCAAAGTGCTTTTATGCAGCTCAAGCATGCTTTAGTCAATGCTCCCGTGTTGGCTATTCCTAATTTTGACAAGCCTTTTGTGCTGGAGACCGATGCTAGTGAGGTGGGTTTTTGGAGCTGTGCTTTTACAAGACTCACACCCAATTGCCTACTTGAGTAAGGTTGTGTGCCCTAAAACCAATGCCTTTCAACATATGAAAAAAGAGTGCATGGCTATTCTTTTTGCTGTTGACAAATGGAGAGCTTACTTACAACATGACCGCTTTATCATTAGAACCCGACCATAAAAGTATTAGGCATTTTATTGATCGAGAATTACTTCTAGGATTCAACAGAAAGCTTTGATGAAATTGATGGATTTGTAATTCAAATTTGTGTACAAGCAAGCGTAGTTCAAACCAAGCAGTTGATGCCCTGTCTAGGTGTCACTCTCCAGAACCTTGTGTGCCGCAATACCGATTGGGTGGAAAAAAGTGAAACCGGGCTATGAGGATGATGAAGAAGCTTTGAACATTTTAATGTCTCCCTCGGGTGATTTTTCGGTACATGAAGGGGTCATCAAACACAAAGGAAGAATTTGGCTGAGCTCTAATGCATTGGCTCAATAGCACGTTCTCCTAGTTGTACATAGCTCGAGTTGATGACCACTCTAGTTATCAGGGCAACATATTACAGAATCAGAAACTTATTCTGTTGGCCTAACATGAAGAAGGACAGTCACAGGTTTGTCCGGGAATGTCAGGTATGTCAGCGGGTCAAAATGGAGCATGTGAGAAAGCTTGGTCTTCTGCAGCCCCCGGCCATACCTGATCAAGATTGGCAAGTAGTATGTATGGACTTCATTGAAGGCTTGCCTAACTGTCAAAGGTATGACACCATCCTGGTTGACATTGATAAATTCACAAAGTATGCCCACTTCATTGCACTATCACACCCATTTTCTGCACTGGATGTGGCTCAAGCTTATCTGGACTCTGTTTATGCACATCATGGTTTTCGAATGAAAATTGTTTCTGATCGAGATAAGATTTTCACAAGCAAAGTTTGGAAGGAGTTGTTTAATATGTCTAATACTTAGTTGTTGCTAAGCTCTTCTTATCATCCTTAAACTGATGGGCAATCTGAAAGATTGAATTAGTGCTTGGAGAATTTCTTGAGGTGTCTGGTTCATGCTTGTCCCAGACAGTGGCATAAGTGGCTCTCTGTTGCCCAGCTATGGTACAATACCTCTTATCATTCTGCTCTTGGAAGATCTCCATCTGAAGTATTGTATGGCCGTCCTCCTTGGCAGTTTGGGTTGTCCAATGAAATTCAGTTGCACTCTTCTTATCTGGAACAATGACTGATTGAAAGAAACTTGTTGTCTGATGTCATCAAGCATCATCTCCACAAGAAGTCTCAGACAGATAAGGGTAGGTCTGAGCGTGAGTTTCAGGTGGGTGACAAAGTATACCTCAGGCTGCAACCCTATATCCAATCTTCAGTTGCCCCAAGACTGAATCAGAAACTCTCTTATCGATGGTATGGACCCTTTGAGGTACAGAGTCGGGTGGGGCACGTTGCCTACAAATTACAGCTACCACCAGAGTGTAAGATACATCCTGTGATTCATGCTTCACAGTTGACGAAGCATGTGCCCCCTTCCATCTGAATTGAAGACAGTATTTCTGATATACCATTGGGTCCGGCTATTGCAGTTCAGCCTATTCAGTTTCTATAGAGCCGGGTGTGCAAATTGGGGGCTTCTACCGTTCATCAGGTGTTGGTGCAGTGGGACTCACTTCCTGGGTATCTTTGCACATGGGAAGAAACAGAAGATCTGAAGAGGAGGTTCCTAGATTGTCTAGATTGGGGGCAAGCTGGGTTTCAAGGGAGGAGCAATGTCAAGACCCGTTCGCCCGTCCAGCAACAGGTGATCCGGTTCAAGGTGGCTGAGGCAGGCTTCATGTTTGGTCTTCGTCTCGGGCCTCTGGCCGTTAGTATTTCGTAGTTGAGTCGGGCCATGGCCCATATCTGTAAGGGTGGAATATAAGCCCGAGTCGTTTAGGAGTCAAGGCATCGAATCCAGAGACATTATCCTGTAACCGCTCGTTCCTCAATTCAAACTCGTTCTACAGGAGCTCTGTTCTTCGCCCTGTTCCCCAAATTCTCAGCTAACCTACGCCAAATTCCTGTTCTACACTTGAAATTCGTCTTGATTCCTTATCAGATTGTGACAAAGTCTCGCTGGGAATACGAGGGAGATGTAGTCAATTAGCAGAGCGAAAGTTCCTTGCTTCGGACATCTAGCTCTCTTGATCTCGCTGCCATATCTAACCATGAATTGCAAAACTTGTCCTATGAATGATGGGCTCCCATCCCCGACCCGCCCATATCTAAGCAGACATGTTTTGCCCCTTGTTAAAAGTATAGTCTAAAATGTGGCACGCAAAAAAAAAAAAAAAAAAAATTGGCAGCCTTATATATAGGTACTCGTGTCCCTAGATCTAGAAAAAAAGATAATAAAATGAATAAAGCGCTGCTGAAGTAACTGAAGGAATAAAAACCATGCAGTGCAGTGCTATATTGTATACTACTCCCTTCGTTCCACAATACTTGCAATTTTTTTACTTATAAAACTGCGTTTGACTGCTTTCGTCTTATTTAAATTTTTTATGTAAATTATAAAACAAACAAAACATCATTATAATATCTTTAGTGATGTAATAAGTCATAACAAAAAAGTGGTAATGTTTATTAAAAAAGTTGACTAAGACGAAAGGTCAAACACAGTTTATATGAGTCAAAAATTGCAAGTATTATGGAATGGAGGGAGTACTAGTGAGATGTGCTGTTGCAACATATGGTTGATTTTCTAAATTAATAAATTCAATAAATGATTAAAATTTGTGCAGCTATTACCTGGTTTCCGGGTTATAAATTATTATTAAATATATAATTACCTGCTGCTCCTGGTAGAAGACGCAGACAGAGTAGTGTGGTGGGTACTGCCGGAGAGGTGTCCCTTGAGGCGGCTTCGTCCCGGTGCAGAGGCTTGCGATCTCAGGATAGGGGTCAACACAATAACCCGGCTCCCGTTGTTGGCGTCCGGCAGGAACGCTCTGGCGGCATCCCATCCTGCCATGCTCATCACCTCTTCCAGGACGATGAGGTATTTCATATTGCAAATGTCGTCACTAAAGTTGGCAACTAGTTGTTGTGGTGGTGGTTTCTGCGCTGCAGCCGCGACAACAGTTGGTCTTCCTTGCTGTCGCCGAGAATTCGCCTCAAACTGATCCACTAAACTCCCGACAAAGCCGAGAGGATCGAAAGGATGCTCCACTTTCACCCAGGCGCGGAGTGGGAATTGTGAGCAGAATGCTGTATCTTCGTACATCTTTCTCACGATGGATATTGTGCCATAACCACCACTATATGTGCCATAACAACAGACACAGAAGATGCGAAGGTCTGCGCGGTCCGCTGCTGCCACAAAATTGATGAGACACTCAGCTGCAGCCTTATCCTTAACGGCTTCACCTGGATTGACAAAGATATCCAGATGCCTAGCAGCGGACGACCCAAGCTGCATGCCGCCGGTCAGCACAGGCGGGGCCCCACCGGTGGCGGCTGCACCGGCGGCGCCGGCGCCGGCACCGGCGGCTGCTGCGGCGGCGGCTGCTGCTGCTGCTTGGATCCGGAGTAGTCACCACCACCACCACTTCCAAGGCCGCTGTACCGCACGTTTCTCTTGCTCACATCCTCAACCATGGCCTTGAGCTGCTCAATGTCATAAACAGCCTTGTCCAGCGGTAACACTGCTGCTCCTCTCATGCAGGACGGCAGGACGCGGAGAAAAAGGGTCCGGAGAGACTTCTCTGTGTCCAGGTGGAGGACGTAGTCGATGCAGTCCTCGGCGCCATCAGAGAGTTCACGGACCTGCCTCACCCAGGTCCTCGCCACATCTCCCCGGAAACGTCCCTCCCCATCACCGCCGGCGCTCGCCAGAAAAGACTGCATCATGTCGAACTCATGCTTCATGAACACTATGTCACGCTCAACTATCTGCCACTGCTTGGCCTCCTCCTCTTTGGCATCCTTCACCCTCTTCTTCAGCTCCTGAACCACCGTCTTGGAAATCCCAATGGCGAGATCCGCCATTGCACTCTGCTCTCTGCTTTCAAGGTCTCACTTCGTGTGTGGCTAGCTCCAGCTACAAGTGTGTCTGTGTGTGCGCGCGGCCAATGCTCAAATGTGTATATATATTGACGGATCTATAGAGGGAAAGAGCACGTACTTTAGATCTTAGCCGTTGATTTAGTGGCCAGCATCGTCGTGTGAACGTAACTGCTGGACTACTGAGTCTCAGTCGTGTGAACAAGTCTGCTGCACCCAGAAGAAGAACCTTTCTATCTTTCGGCGCATCGATCGACCTTGCTTCACTACAGTACGCCCACCACATTCAGAGCAGGCATCCGCAGTACTGTACTGTATGCATGTTTTAGTTAATTGAGGAAGGCTGCCGTCCATCTTTACGGCGAAAACGTATCAAGGATCCACACGGAGCGCTTGGCGGTGCTACACACAGAATTAGAATATAATAACGCCATTGAAGAATTAGAATCACATGCATGCCCACTTAAGTTTGTACAAATCTACTTTTTCAGTGATCTGCGCAGACCGAGCCCCGGAACTAGCACAAAGTAAGCTGTCTGGCGTGCTGGGGTCACATGCTGGCACATGTAGCAGTACTATGTGTCTTTATCCAGGGCTTCGCGTGTCGTGCGCATATAATCAGCTGTAGATCTCGAGCTGTGAGTCCTCCAGAAAAAAAAAAAATACATGTAGCTTTTTACAATAATGAGATTCACTTGTTAAATACTACATGCGTTGATGTACTACACTGTACAATAATCAACTTGCAGTCTTTTTTGCATGGTGACTTCGTTCTACATCTCGAGCTACTAGTGAGTATATGGTTTGCGTACATAGAAAAAAAAAAAAACATATGCTACTAGTTTGATTGTAAAGACGAGTCACATCATCCTACATCTAGTTTCGTGAGACAATATAATGCTTGGTGCACACTCTACGACTCAGCTGACCGTGTGCATGTAGTAGTCTCAGAAGGCAGTGCACCTTGCTAGTTAAGGTGGTGTTTGGTTGCCAGGGACTAAACATTTTTTAGTTTTAGGGACTAATAAAAAAGTCCCTCTAGGAGAGTCTTTTAGGATTAATGGAGGAAAAGTCTTAAAAGTCACTCACTGTTTGGTTTGGTAGGGACTATAAGTGACTTTTTTAGTTCTAAAGACTAAAAAGACCCTAAACCAAACAACCCCTAAGTTAACCAAAATGCACTACTATAGATTCGTTCATCACTACCGCAGGCATGACTGCCGAATCAAATTCACCAAAGAGTGATGACCAGTTCATTACACGCGAGGATCAGTAAAACCAGGGAACCCGCCCATAACCGACAAAGTGAAGATTTAGAACACTTCCGGTTGAATAGTAGCCCGACAATGATCTCGATGGACACGAGATCACTTGCCGGGTTTGAATAAGAACCGATAGCGATTTCAAGACGAAGTAATGGTAAAATAAATGATAGAAAAAAAGATATATTGACGCACATCAGAATAACAAACGATTCATTCATTGCAAGATAATATATAGTATGTTACAAACACATAAAAATACTAGATAACCGCCTTTCGCCCATAGCGAGGAAGGCGGTTATCTAGTATTTTTATGTGTTTGTAAGAAACACATAAGAAACGACTGGTCAACTAGAACATACTAGAACACGCATATATCGATGACTATAGGGATTGAAATAAAAGCCGCTAGCCATTTCAAGATTCACGCGCATCATATTAAACCGATAGAAGGAAACAAAGAGAACCCAAATTAACAAATGAAAAAGAGATTGACATGCATCAGAGTACCCAACAACCGATCATTAACAAATTAACCACACAAACCAAATGTATTGTATCTTACACATCCACACAAATAAGACAATAGATAAATAAACATAAAAATAACCTAGGCCGCCTTCTTGGCCGCCCGCCGGCTTTCCTAGTGGTTGCCCACTTCGCCCCTCCTCCATCTCCTCCGTTTGGCGGTATCCTCTCGGCGAGGAATCGACCAGGGAATCGCTCGAGGGCATAGAAGTTGGCCTTCCGCTTGAGGGGCAGATTCACCTTTGGCCGGCCAACATCGCCGCCCGCATCGTTGAGCTTGTTGAGGGTGGCGCAGAAGCACTCTACAAATAAACTTCATCTCCTCCCTAGATGGCCGCCATGTTGATCGTCGGGGGCGGCGTGTCGGCTTTCCCCGTGAAAATGGTACGGAAGAGAAGTTTTTTTTTGACACTTTACGAAAGAGAAGTTAGTGTTGGACAATGGAAGGGGGCGGGGTATAAATATGGCGTTTCCCAAAAGACGGTTCCTCGAAAAACGTTAACGGTGACCGCTTCGCCCAATGGCCATCTCCTCGGCACTAAAAACGGGCGATCGCGTTTCCCAAGGCCTAACCGATAGTTAATGGTTCATTTTTGACAAATTTTACATTGAACGGTGCTCAAGTTTAGATTCAAATCGAATTTAAACGCCATTTACATTGAACGGCACTCAACCTGTTTTGCACATATTTAATTTTAATCGCTCTTTGAACTGAAAAACGAAAATGCATTCTCGAGACGGATGGAGCAACACAACACCCCCACACACACACACACATAAGTTAATCAGCACCTCCCCTAGCTCGCTCCCCTTCTAGCTCACTACTACGGGATTGATTTTGCGGGGTGTTCGGATTTATTTTCTCGTGGGCGGGCATTTGAGAAATCGCCACGGAAAAATACCCTAATTAACCATGGCGGTTATTTTTGATTAACCGTGGTGGTTTTAGTAACCGCCACGACAAATTAATTAACCGTGGCGGTTTTTATAAAAAACCCGCCTCGGGTAATAAAGCCCAGAAACGAAGGCCAAATTGGCCCGTTAAGACGTTCACGTATATATATCCCACCCCAAAACCCTAACTGCCCAGCCCCAGCCGGCCTCCACTTCTCCCCCAAGTCCCCACGCGCCTGCTCACTCTCTCCCTCCTACTCCTTCGTTGACTCATCGTCTCCTCCCCGCACACCGGCGCGCGGCGCCCACACTTCCCGTCTTTGCCGCCCTCTCCTCCCCCCAACGACGACGCGCGGCGGCCCACGCTGCGGTGCGGTGCTCCTCCTCCCAGGCGGTTCCGGCGCGAGGCCGGCCTGTCCCGCGGTGGATCCGGCGAGGACGGCGTGAACCGCGGTGGATCCGTGTCGACGACCTCCCCCGCGGGCGGATCCGGCGACGACGACCTCGCCAGCGGTGGATCCGGCGAGGTTGGCCTCCCCTGCGGCGAATCCGCGAGGTTGGCCTCCCTGCGGGCGGATCCGGCGAGGACGGCCTCCCCCCGCGGCGGATCCGGCGACGACGACCTCCCCTCGCGGGGCGGATCCGGCGGGGTTGGCCTTCCTCCACGGCGGCGGGCGTCGGCAGCGGTCGGTGGCGGTGCGGGGCGTCCGTCGGGCGGAGGCGGCGCGCGTCGCGGCGGCAGGGGTCGGGATCCGGCGGCGGCCCGCCCCATCCCATTAGTGTTTTTTTTTTTTTTTTTGATTAGTGGTGGCGGTTATTGGAAACCGCCACCGAAAATCCCCCATTTTCTGTGACCCTAGCTGGGAACCGCCACCGAGAATGAAAAAAAACCGTCACCAAAAATCGTTTAAGTAGTAGTGAGCTCCCAACAAGTGTGCTCCCCCCTAGCTTTCAAAATTAAATTAACCAACCCCGAGCGCATAATAGCTAAGTGCCTCGGCCACACCTCTCCCTGCCTCTTTCCTGCAACGGGCACCAATTGCAACTGGTAGTGTATTCGGTTTGCAACTCGTCTATGTTCCAGTTGTAACATCTTACACACCGCTAGCTAACCTCTCTCCACCTGTCTATCCCGCATGTAGGGAATCTTTTTTTTTTTTCGATCAAAAAAATACAATATCTCATAAACAATAGCTTCAATTTTAGATCCATTTGCACTGGGTTGTTCAAAAAAATGTTCTTAACAAAATGAGATCCGACTATATTTGACGAACTTTTTTTTCAAGTATATAATTGCAACTTCACTATACTATGAGTTGTCATCATGACTACAACACAATTGCAACTTGGTGTAGCGTAGTTAGCGCTTTGTTGTAACCACTTAGAAGGTAATTTTTCTAACCTAGTTGCAAGTCTAGCTAGTTGTAACCTAGTTACATGCAACCGTATCGCTTGTTGCTACTAACCACTACGCTTATCCTGGGTGAATCGTTGACAGCGTGTGACAAGTGCCTCTGGGAAGACTAGCTTTTGAAGAAAGAGGCAGAACATTTGTGCGTAATAATCAATGCCATCTTCACTTTATTGATCAGATGGTAGCACACATTTTTCCAGGCCCTTTGCCTGTCCAACGAAGTCCAATGCAACGAGCCTTTTTTATTACTTTCTGCAGTGAAAGCGTTCAGAAAAGTTCTTCAAGGGAAAAAGCACCAGGAAAAAGGCTGCATATTCCCATTGCTGTCGATTATGCATTCATGTGCAGTGTCCTTTTATCCACTTTAGAATTCAACCGTAGTATTCCCTTCCAGCTCTTTAAGTTTGTTTTTTAAATAAAATAAATAAAAGGTCTTCCAGTTTTGTGACGTGCACACTCCACAAGCCTGCCATCTTTGTTTGTTCCCATGTGCTCTCTCCATCCCCGTATACATGTGGCTTGGGCGCATCGACCAAGACAAGATCCAAAAGACCAATATACCCTTATTCTCATCAGGATCGAGGTCCATTCTCCAGCTTTACACAGGGACCAAGAGGAGGGAGGGTGCGGTGACCTCGTCGACGCCCGAGCCATGCCCGCCTCACTGGCCCCATGCATGGCCGTCGCGTGACCTCCACCAACTGTTGGAGAAGGGGAGGGTGCCTCGCTGGTGTACCAGAAGAGGGAGGGTGGCAGATCTCGGTGAAGGAGAAGTGTTGGTGTAGCGTCGGGTGGGGGCCAGAGCAACGCCGGGACGAGGTAGGTCCAGAGCAACGCCGGGGACGAGACAGGTCCAGAGCAGCACCATGGGCAAGACGGGGGTTGGGGCGGCGCCGCGCCGGCATTGAGCCGTTATGCCGTCCGGGCTGCGCTGGGGCGGAGCGGCTACCGGCAGGGCACGGTCAGGCCCTTTGTACGGTCAGGGCGGGCACGGAAGCTGTGGTGAGGGTGGAGCAGCCCTTGGGCGCAGCGGGACGGCGCCCAGCATGGGAGGTGCAGGTGGGCTGGGCATCTGCCTCTACTTGGAGACGGACAGAAGGAGGCGAGGTACTTCCCTTCATCCCAAATTAAGTGTCATTTTGGGTGTTCATGCCGCAAGTTTGACTCAGTTTGTGGAAAAAAACGACTAAGATTTATATCTCCAAATAAATTTGTTAAAAATATAACTGCCGGTAGTTATTTCTCGAGAAGCAAGAACTACAGTTATTTTGGAATAGAGGACCGAGGTGGGAGGGAACGAGCGGGTCGAGGATGGAGCATGGGCTACGTGATAGGCTGGAGAGCCTAAAAAGAAAGCATGGAGTTGTTGGCTCCACTTTTAAGTATTTTTCACTGGCTAGACCCATCATGCACACCCTCTTTATTTATGCAAATTAACCTTTCGAGGACTCGAGCGGCGCAAAGTATGATGCCACGAGAGTATAGATATTTGCCACGGAGATGCGCTTGATCACCTTCATGTGCTGGTAATGTATTATTATTAATCTGTAATGAACATCTTCTTTTTCCAAAGCTATCTGGCCTACCAACGCAAACCCGAAGTTTAACTTGAATTTGGAGGAAACAATCTTCGCATTAGTGCATACTAGTCACTGATAAAGAAGGTCCATAACCATTTCCTGCTATGCAAAATAATTGAAACATACTACAGATTAAGTCTTTAGTGGCGGCTGGGTCCTCTGCAGCCTGTAAATTTCTGCCATTACAAAGCGACTTGTAGAGTCGGCTTGCCCATTAGTTCCTAGAAATCAACCACAAATGCATCTACAAATCAATTTTTAAAGGAACTAAAGTTTATAGCCATCTTTACAACTCGATTCTAGAGGCGGCTATAGTCCATAGCCGCTATAAACCTTTTTGCAGAGGCAGGGGCGGAGCTAGGATAGGTCACCAACCGGGGGTGGGGGGGCTAAATAAAGTAATTGTGATGAAAATTGAGGAATTAATAGTGGTTTAATGGTTAATCAGTGGTAATTATAAGGGAGATGATCTGTGTAGAGGGGTTATGGTCAAGGGCCGTCTCGTCTACAAAATTTTTGCCGCTTAAATTTGAAATGAATTTGTGATTTCTGTACCCAAGCACACACATATATATCACTGCATTAATACTGACAATTTCAGCTCAAGATCAATATTTTTCTCTGCATATCTTTTCTCTATTACTCTTGCATATGCCTAATTTGTGACCGAATGATGTGTTCATTTTTTATACAAATGTTTTTTTTAAAAAAAAAAGGCTTGGTGTAGTGTATACTTCAGTGGAGGATTTTTTCGTAGATCTTTTTTTCCTTGGCATTTTATTGTACTTGTAAAGATGTATGGAAGGATTTATACAACTGTTCTTGCACATGATATGAATATGACAAGTGAATTATGACGTCTTGTCACGACCGGTTCGATTGGGCCGGTTGTGACATGTCACCGACGACCGTTGAGGCGGAGAAGGTGGCGAGGGAGCAGCAAGTCCCGACGGGCGACGCCGGGCGGCGGCGCTGGCGACGGCGGTGTACGGCGACGTGGTGATGGAGGGGAGGGGGCGCGCCGGCGGCGCCAGGGGGTGGTGCGCGGCGGCAAGGCACGGCGGCGTGGGCGGTGGCGCTTACGTGGCGGCGGGGGTGGAGGTGGCGGCCTACGTGGGAAGGAGGAGAGCTAGATAGATAGGACTATTTTTATTGCTTGCCTATCGCCAAAGAGATTACATGCCTCTCGCTTATATAGCCCGGCTAGTGGGACTTGTAACCTATTCAATCTCCTATATGGTTTCCTTTTTATGACTGGAATACCTTTTACAAGCAATATTTATTTATTTCCTAATAAGGGCCTTACGTATAGAATGGAATATTTCCTTTTACACACCAAAAAGCCTAAGATAATCCTAACTTGAAAGCGAAGAGAAGTCCGAAGTCGAGGAGAGGGAGGTGGCGGCGGCGGCGGCGCGCCGCCCCCTCGCTGCGCACACGCTGCCGCCCCTGAGCGAAGCCGCCCGCGGCCGTTCAGCCCCTTTAGCCCGTCCCCGGCTGTCCCAATCCCGTTCATGACATTTCTCCACCGCTCGATGAGGTGGCGCGCCCACGCCGCCCAACCCACCGTGGGTCGCAAACGGAATGCCTGGCCGGGAGGTGACCATGCCGTGGGCGGCGGAGGATGAAAGGACCCGACTTGTCATTGTCGCCATTACAGACGCCGGGCGCCGTTGTCGGAGAAGAAGAAGTCGAGGTGCAGGTCGCCGGCGTAGATGCGAACTTATAGCTCAGGGGGGCTGCACGAAGGGCCGCTTCCGCCCATGCACGCCACATGACGGAGGGCGCCGAGGGTGCCCGAAAGCTCGAGCATCCGGGCGTGTCGCCGCAGGAGTCGTAGGCGAGGTCGCCGGCACGGTAACCTTTGGCGTGAATGTGCCTGCAAAACACATGTCGGCGAATGAAGGTGGCGACGAGGCGAAGTCGAGGAGGCGGCCGTAGAGAAGGTCGCTGGGCGCCAACACGGGCGCCCCATCCGGCGCCCCGCGGCCCACAAGCAGGCCGACGGCGACGCTGTCGGCGCGGAAGAAGACATCGCCGCTGTTGTCAAGAGGAGAACCGTGGGCGCCCTCGATCCCGCCATCCGGGCATGCCTCGCAGGAGGAGCACACTTGTTGGGAACGCCTTGTCTTCTTGGACGGTTGGGGAGTTGGAAGCCCACCGCAATGCCATAGTGGGGCGCCTTCCTCGAAAGTAGGAAGTCTTGGAGGAGCTCAAGGCGTGGGGAGGTAGTAGCGTAGAATTACCTCATAACGCCATAGTGGAGGCTCCACTCGCGCGCGGTCGCCAGAATCGACGGCGCGCATGATCCCGAGCCTTGTTGGTCGTGGGTGCCCAAATGTAGCTCGGGCGATGATGTCGCTCGCCGCCACCATCGATGTCGCCCATCGCGTAGTAAGGCGCCGGCCGGCCCGCATGCGGTCGCCGTGGCCACGGCAATGTCGCCGCCGATGTCGGGCGGCAATGTCGCTGTCGATGTCGGGTCGATCTCACCGCCGCCGGGCGCAGGCTCGGTCGCTGTCGTGAGCGGCGGGCGAGGTCGATGGCCTCCTCCATCGAACGAGGCTCGAACCACTCGAAAGCATCATGCAAAGTGTGTCGCGCAGCCCGACGAAGTGGTCGACACGGTGGCGCCGCCCTCAAGATCCATGCGAAGCGCATAACTTTGAAAGGTGGAGATGTAGTCGCCCAGCCTTGCCCTCCCGGGAAGGAGGCGCGCCACTCCCCGTAGTGTCGGTGATGATGGGGGCCCGGTCGCGCCGCGGTAGTGAGTGAACGTCCCACTCGAAGGGGACCTCCTCCCGACAGCCGAGGAACCGATTCGATGGAAGGCAGCATACCGCACGAGTAGTCGGGATCGATGTCCTCCTTTGAGCTTGAACAATAGCTCCATCTTGCGTATCCGTGAGGTCGGGTTGTCTTTGCCGTCCGCATCCGAACCTCAAGGAGCGGACGTAGAGGGGGAGTTAGGTCCGGTGACTGGGCGAGGTGCCGCGGTGGCACCGCGGGTGGCGCATCGCCAAGGGCGCCGGGGTGGCGCCGAAGCGGCGCCGGTGACGCCATCTCGCCGGGAGTCCTGCGCGGTCGTAGGTGTCCGGGAGAGGGAGAGGGCAGCCGGTGCTGCGGTCGCCGCCGACGATGTCGATGACGGCCGGTGCGTCGCCACGCATAACGCCATCCTCCTCCCAGGCTAGGGGATGGCAGGTCGGGCGCCGCCGACGATGTCACTGGCAGGGAGGGCGGCGGCCAGGCAGCGCCTGGGACGGCCCCCCCAGCGGCCGCGGCCGCCGCCGGGCTGTCCTCCGGCAAGATGGTCGCTGTGGCCGCCGAGCCGAGTGGAGGTAGGGGATCTTCGGGGTGGTGTAGACGCATCTCCATGCGCGACGCAGCGCGTGTCTTGATCTCGCCCGAAACGTCGGCCGATCTTGGCGCAGTTGTCGCTGAGGAGTGCCTTCAACGCCATGGTGAACTCGGTCATCTCGGAAGCCATGGTTGGTGGGAATCGTCCCGGTCTCCTGATACCGGTATGTCACGCATCGGTTTGATTGGGCGGTTGTGACATCGCCACCGACGACCGCTGAGGCGGAGAAGGTGGCGTAGGGAGCAAATGAGTCCGACGGGCGACGCCTCCGGCGGCGACGTGGGTGACGGCGGTGTACGGCGGCGTGGTGACGGTGGGGAGGGTGCGCGTTTGGCGGCGCTAGGGGCGGCGGCGCCGCTGGCGGGTGGCGCTGAAAGGCGCACGCCGGGGTGGAGGTGGCGGCGCATGTGGGGAGGAGGAGAGCTAGATAGATAGGACTACTTTTATTGCTTGCTTATCCCCAAAGAGATTACATGCCTCTCGCTTATATAGCCCCGGCTAGTGAGACTTGTAACCTAAGCAATCTCCTATAAGGTTTCCTTATATGACCGAATACCTTTTACAAGCAATATTTATTTATTTTCTAATAAGGGTTTTCCTTATAGATTGGAATATTTTCTTTTACACACCAAAAAGCCTAAGATAATCCTAACTTGAAAGCGGCCGAAGTCGGAAGCGGAGGGGAGGGAGGGAGGCGGGCGGCGGCGCAGGGCGCCGGCCCGCTGCCCAAGCAGCGCCCGCCCCTTCGTGGGCCGGCCGCGGCGGTTCAGGCCCCTTTAGCCCGTCCCGGCTGTCCCAATCCCGGTTCACGACACGCCTGAAGGCCCACACCGACATCTCTGAATGATAATCAATGTCAATACAAATTCGCGACAATCCGTGTCAAGTTTACTCATTCCTAGCTTTCAATTCCAGTAGTTTTGCATACCTGAGGGCCAAAACCTTTTAGGACCCATTTGGATTGTGGGAATTTTTCCTCTTTCTGTGTTTTCCTTGAAAATGTGAAATTCCTATGCTCGAAAGGTGTCTATAGACCTGAGTTTGTTCAGAAAGCAAAATTGTTCCAAGTATTCTTCTCAAGTCCCTTTGGGAACACCTTAATATATTGGGACCGCCTTTAGAAGAAAGAGGCAGAACATGTGTGCCGAAATAAGCAATGCCATCAGTGCAGAAATATGCAATGCCATCATCACTCTATTTATCAGATGGTAGCAGACATTTTCCAGGCTTTGCCTTTCCACCAAGGTCCAAAGCATGGAACCTTTTTAATTAATTTCTGCAAAGAAAGCATTTAGAAAAGTTCTTGCATGGAAAAAAGCATCAGGAAAAAGGCTCTGTATTCCCATTGCTGTTGAGGATGTCTTCATGTGGAGTGCAGTTGCGCCTTCACGCCTGTGTCCTTTATCCACTTTAGAATATAATAACCTTAGTACTCCCTTCCAGCTCTTTAAGTTTGTTGCTTAAAATAAAAATAAAATAAACAAAAGCTCTTCGAGTTTTGTGATCTGTGTCAAAGTTTATTTGGAGGAATCAGAAAAAGATTCCTTGACCAATATCAGACACATGCAGTATTCTTTTAACCACACCCAGTAGGGTGGTACATGCTATTTCCATGAAAATATGATTGCAGAGTGCACATTGCAAAGTTACATCAGTGTACGTCCTCCCGATGGTAGTGGTTGTGGCTATCAGTTATCCATGTTGAAAGATATACTGTCTTGGTCCCAAAAAGAATGTCGCTTTTAGCTTTTGTTGACTTATTTTTGACCATCCGTCTTATTCAAGTTATTTTTATAAATATTATTTATTTTATTATGACTTATTTTATCACTAGAGATATTTTAATAATAATTTATTTATTTTATAATTTATATAATTTTTTTTGAATAAGATTTAACGGTCAAACCTGAGTTTGACAAACCTAGAAGGACTTTTTTTTGGACGGGGAGCATATTCACAATATAGTGATCCACAGGTCAGGAACTGTCAAGTCCTGCTTGGAATTTTCAGAAGCGCATAAATGGACAAATGCTGTCTGCCGCCGTCATTTTGGCAGTTATAGAACACCTTTTGCCGTCACTTCAGAATGCTTATATGGAATTAGGCACTGACCTATAACGATATTTTACATTTTTTCTAGCTGAGTAATGACTTTGAGCCAGTAGTATTTCAGTCCAGTGACTGAAGACTGGGAACACACCAGAACTAAGACCGTGTCGATGACACAATGATGTACACAACTACGTACAAGAGAACATGGTGGTGGCGCTGCAAGAAAACATCAACTGTTGCTCTCCTCTACAGTAGCTGAATATATTGTACCAACAGATCAGTAGGTCAATCATTGTTGGTAATCTTAGCAGCACGGAGTTGGGTGCTAATTAGTCTGGAGATAGGTACTCCCTCCGTCCCACTGACTTTGTCACCCCTGGTTTCCGCGCCATCTTATTCGACGCTTCGTCTTATTCAAAATTTTTGCACAAATATAATTTATTTTTTTACAACTTATTTTATCAATGAAGATACTTGAATATTGATTATTTTATTTTATGATTTGCGTAAATATTTTGAATAAGACGGATGGTCAAAGATAAAGCTCAAAAGTCAAAACGACGAAGTCCACGGGACAGAGGGAGTACCTTGGATAGTTGGATGTGTAGTGTGCCCAGCTTTCTGGAAGAATGCAACAACATATAGATAGATACCCATCGAGAGTGCATGAAATGGACTGGTTGCCCTTTCGGTAGGCTTTAAGCGAACGTCGTAAGATTCATCTGGTAGCCTTGCAGGGGAAAGGGATCGCAAGTGCCAAATGGCTAGGCTATGCCACTGCAGGAGCAGCCTGCTGGCATCCTGGCGCCAATCCAAAGCAGATGAAGATGACGACGTGTCGACATCCAAAGCCAAAAGCTTCTTCTCTTCTCACCCAACACAGATTGCGATCTCGGAATCATATGCATGGTTGCATGCAAGTTATCATGTGAAGCCGGCCAACCTCTTGTTTATTCTGAATCTAGCAGGACGCAAAAATTCGCAGCAGATTAAATTAAACTAAATTAATGGTCTTTTGTACTAGAGTTGTTCTTGGAGTTGCAAGCAAGTGGGATGAGTTGTGCTCATGTGTGTCTGCAACCAATGTCTTTAAACTTGATGTGTCTTCACTTTCAGGGAAAGGAGTCTTCAGGGATTTGTTGTTGGTGATGTACGTTAACAGATACCTACAACTTCACTAGTAGGTTTGTGCAGAAAGCACTAGATCATTCACAAGCCTCACACTGTATGTCATCACTGAAAGATCTGACCTGAGAGACATGGCTTGTGAGATACTACTAATCTCTGAATTATATGATATATCTCCAACTCCAAGCCACTTCTCATCAGTCATCACTTAAGCATGTGCGTCCTACTCTGCTATCCTACTAACAGTACAGTAGTCCATAAGTCTAAGCTGAATGATGATATATAGGTTACTGTTCCCTGCCTCTAGATTAGGGATTCATGCCTTGCAGAAACACTACACGTCACATGTGCTGCGAAAAAAGTCAAATCTTTTATCTCATCTCTAGCCATGTGTGCAAGAGTTTGGTGGTACTGATGCAGACATGGCTAGCTATGTACTAGTACTCACAAGTTATTAATAGTAGTAATAACTTAGTAGTCCAAATCTATTAGTGTTAACTGCAGAGGTTACTGTTTACAGGTTTGGTACAAAAATGTTGCAGATGTGTTATAGGTGATGTACGTTAACAGATACCTACAACTTCACCAGTTTTTTGTGCAGAAAGCACTAGAGAGGTCATTCAGAAGCCTCATACTGTATCTCATCACTGAATGACCTGACCTGAGAGACATGGCCTGTGAGATACAGAGTACTACTAATCTATGAATTATATATATAATCTCCAACTCCAAGCCACATCTCATCAGTCATCACTTGATGACGGGTGTGATTTGAAATGGTCCTGTCAAATTAATTAAGCATGTGCGTCCTACTCTGCTATCCTACTAACAGTACAGTAGTCCATCATAAATCTAAGCTGGAAGATGATATATATATTGGTTAGTAGGTTTCTGTTCCCTGCCTCTAGATTAGGGGCGCCTCACATCTCATCAATGAAGACTGAAGGCTGATGATGAAGGAAGGGTGTCATTTCATTTCGTTTCAAGGGACCATGCATCTGATTTCGGCAAGTGTGTGTGTGTGACAGCTGAACCATTTCTCTGAAGAAAGCCGATTCATGCCTTGCAGAAACACTACACGTAACATGTGGTGCGAAAAAAGCCAAATCTTTCATCTGATCTCCTGCCATGTGTGCAAGATTTAGCTGGTACTGATGCAGACATGGCTAGCTATGTGCAATGTGCTACGTACCTCACAAGTTATTAATAGTAGTAGTTAATAACTTAACTCAGAAGTCCAAGTCTGTTAGTGTTAACTGCAGAGGTTACTATTTACAGGTTTGGTACGAAAATGTTGCAGATGTGTGGACTCCTTTATCTGCTTGCATTGGAAACTGGAATGGATCTGGTCTGTGGGTCAACTCTGAGCTTTCAAGCCATGAAGCAAGAAACGCCAACGCTGAAGTCTGAAGTCATGGAATCAATTAAGCACTGAATGTTGACCCAATTGTGGATCAGTTAAGATCAGAGCTGGTATGAGTATGTTCCTTGCAATGCCAAAAAGTGCAGGATATTGGCATGCACTCCTATTTCTTCGATAAGCACCTGCTAGGAGTTTATTTTTAAAATAGTTTACAACAATTAGCCTTGTCTGATTAATCCTTTATTAGAAGGAATTAGAGAAGATTGGCCGCAATTTTGGCCAGATAAAATCCCCATAAACTCTTTTAGATTGAGAATTAACCGAACAAGCTCTCAAGGAGATGTTTAACAAATCTATTGAAGGCTATTTTTCCCTTTGATTTTCTGGGCCGATGCAGCATAAGCGCCATGGCCTGCATACTGCACCGGGCCTACATGTTTCGGCCTGTGGGCCTCTTTGCATCCTGGGCCTCTTTGCATCCTGACTTTTCCTCCTGCCTCGTTTACGGCCAACAGGGCCAGGGATGCCAACAGGGCCAGGGATGACTTTTCCTCCATATAGATAGATAGATTTGGAGCCTCGGCCGAATGTGTCATGTGAGCCGTTTAAGCTAATACATAGTTTTTTTTTTCTCCGTTTGTAGCATACAATCAGTGAGATAGTAATACTACGGAGCATCCCAATAGTAATACTACTGAGCATCCCGACGGGTCAGGTGACCTGGCTCCAAGGCCACAGATCTGCTCTAATCTAGTTCCTCTTTGCCTGTGTGCCCAGCTTTCCCGGTGCCTGCAAGTATTATTTGCTATAGGGAGCTGAGGTGGAGCTTAAAAAGCCAAGGGGTAAAAAAAGGAGACCAAGACAGAATGTTATCGTGCGCCTATATGTAGTAGATTGGGAAAGCAGAGGAGCGGCAACCTTTGCTCGGCCTATTTCCTCACCTCGATTAGTTTTACAATTACATGAGCACAATAATATATGAATACACTAGTCCCAAAGTTTCAACACAAGGACTGTATTCAGTACTCTGCTTCTTACCATATAATCTGGCCCAGCCCAAGTCATTGAGTCAATATGTGCAGAGTCATGTGTCTCTCATTAGTAGAAATGAAATTTGGCCAAAGCAAAGGCAATCAGATGGTACAAAACTGAAATCTGCATGCTGGAGATGGTGAGCTCGCAGGCGCCTCCATTCCATTGCCACACTGCAAAGAATTGGTGTATCGATACCTGCATAAATAAAGTCCACTTCTTGCGTCAAAAAAAAAATGGTCACTTTAGAACACGTGTACTAAGCTTGAGCATTACGCAAGGGGTTATGACTGCATTACTTGTGATAGAAAAGTAACTACCAGGATAAATAATTAAATAATTAAATATATACCTGCTTCATTTCTGATCAGACGGTGCAGCAATTAGTCTTCATCTTTATCGACGTAGTCCATAATGCGTGACTTGATATGGTTGATCTTGTCATTCTCAGATGAGCATCCTGATAATAAGGCTTCATACAACATCTTGCTGCAAGTCAGCTTGAGATACTTTGGGGTTACTGTTGTCAGGTATTCTGGAAGTGTCTCCATGGTGCCGTCATATATCTCCATGCTATCAAGTGACTGGACTCCTTCTAGGACCTCCACATTCGGGCACCGGATGATCCTTATCCTCTGCAACCTGGGGAGGCTTCTGATCCTTGTAACCTTAGGGCAATCATACAGTTCAAGTACCACAACCGAAGGGAAGGTATCCACATACGTCAGGTTTCTTAGCTTGTACAGGCCTAGTTCTCTCAAAGCAAGCCTCTTCATGCTAGCGAGCCCTGTTGGAAGACAACTCAGCTTACAGTTGAAAATGGCGATACCATAGAGAGCAGGCATAGCCATAGTATCTACAGTACAATCGTCGCGCTGCTCCTCCCAGTCCCATTCCTCCCATTCACACAAGCCATCCAGATGAAGAGTTGCCAGATTAGGAAAACCTACTACTGATCTAAAAGTGGCAATAACTCCATCCACTGGCAGGGATGAGAGGGTGACTGGAATTCAGACCCAACAATCTTGATGGCAGGTGCGTCATTAATGGCCAGCGACTCCAAACAAGGGAGCTGGCATAACCCATTGGGTAGTTGGGTGCAACAACTAAGGTTGTCCATCCTTAAAATCCTCAGGCTCTTAAATGCCCATGTAGCTGGAACCATCATCCAATTTGGTAGCTGGCAACCAAAGTATCCTTTAATGAATACATGTCGTATGCTGCATGGAGGGGTGAGCTTCTCAATTACTTCCTCCACTACTCTCTGCTGCTGCTGCTTGTTGACTTCATCCCTCAGACCCATGAATTCGGTGTTACTCCAATATAGTCCCAAGTAATCAAGTTGCTCCTTGCTACTAATCATAGCCATTTCAGACGATGAGCTAGCAAGAACATTTTCTAGGCCATGTAAAGTAAGATGCCTGAGGTCGGAAAGGGGCCCTATCTCATCCAAGCTGCACCAGCCCCCATTCCCATCCATGTCCAAATGTACTCGGAACCCTTTAAGTCTTCTTAGATTTCTTAACTCACCAAAGCCTTTGGGTATTAAGACATTTTCATGGGAACCAGACATGTCAAGAGTTCTTACGTGCAGAAGCTGTGTAATGGAGCTTGGAAGATGGTCTAGCTGCGGACATCCAATAACAACAATATGCTGCAAGAACTTCATCTTATGAATGTCTCCAGGTAGCCTAGATATATTTGTATTCTGAAGTGGAGGTATCTCAGGTGCCTCAGTTGACATAGAGAGTCAACCATTGTATCACAATCAGTAACACCTGCTATGAAAAGCACTCTGAGGGTAGATAAAGTCCCAAATGAGTCACTAGGCCGAACACTAATTCCATAATTTATAATTAATGTTCTTACTGATTTGTGCTTTTGTAGAATATCCCATTCTAGTGTTGACTTGGTTGATCCAATAGACAAGCGTCGTAAATGGTTGTGGCCGCTACCACCTCCATCATGCTCATCCTGGACCACCAATGATTCTTCTTTAGAGATAAACTCAGCAAAAGATCGCATGACGTCATGCATGGTGCATGAGTATCCAGTGATTGTGTCAGTTGGTTCAATAAGATTCCTCATGATTAGCTCTTGGTAGTACCCATCTGCTATTTCTTCTAGACGATCATCATATGAACTGCTTCTGCCTCGTGGATGGATAAATCCCTCACTGATCCACATCGGCACAACTATAACTTGCCAAATATATGAACCTTTTGGAAAAAGTGAGCAGTACAGGAAGCACTGCTTAAGCTGGGGAGACAAGTCCTCATAGCTCAAGTAGATTATATTGTCAAGTTCCTCTGGCAATCCATCTACTGACCATGCATGATGGTTCAAAACAGCCTCCCAATCACCCTCGCTTCGGGACTTTGTACTTAGCAGACCTCCCCCATCACTTCGACAGCATTGACGGTCAATCTATCATTGTTGGTTTAAAAACAATTGATAGTGATAGTCCCGTTATAATTCTATGCTCTATAACATTAACTGCCAAAAATATTTCTTATTAGTCAATTTTTGGTGTATATAAGACTGAACAATAAGCTGATGGCTTGGTAGCTCGCTCAACTCAGCATTTTAGTTGCTTGTCCCGGCTTTTTAATGGCCTTCTAGTTTGTTGTTCTATATCAACTAGAAATGAAAAGGAGAGATCCCAAAATTCCTACAGAAATTTGAAACATTCGGCCCAAATCGGGTGGACAATAATCACCTATGCAAATAAGAGCCAATGCATCTAAGCAATTAATAACCTTAAAACATTGGGGGGAGGAATCAAAATTTAGTTTTATGTTGTCAACATATATGCAGCAGTTAAAGTCATCATAGCTAGTTTAAGCACATGTTTCTACTAAATATACGTTGCAATACACTGAGGTACTAAATAAAGAAAAACCTATGGATGTGGATGAAAAAATACATATAAAACAAAAAATTGAAAGACTATCACAACTAAATATGGACTATACCTATTATTTTAAAACATTGAAGTAATTTTATTAGAGGGCGGCCCCATGGTGCAAGCGTGTAGTGCTTTACCGCCTAGGACCGGAAGGTCCAGGGTTTGAGCCCCAACCTCCGCACTAATCACCCCTCTCGGACCCACAAGCACGTGTGATAGCCTATGGCACTGGGTACACCCTTTAGTGTCTTCTAATATTCTAACCTGTGCGAGTGTAGGGGTTGATGAACCCGTTTTCATAATGGGGGAGTGTGCAACTTTTTTCATAGGACACTAGGGGTAATGTTAGTTCATATTTAATACTAGAAATTATAAGTAGTTAATAATAAACATATCTATGGGTTTATTTTTTTAATAATACAAGTGTCTAATTTAGATGCAGATGTTTGGTTACTTTAGATTATTTTTACTAATAGAAGATACTGATAATATCGAATTAGATTTATATTTTGGGGGGTTTTGGTATCTTTATAATGTTAATGGTTATTAATAATGGATAAGATGTGTAGCGGCACATCTTTTATATAAAGACTACATTTTTATACCATAGTTTTTTGGAACCAATGATAGCGAAACAATCTCAATTAGTATATTTAACTGAATGTACATTTAGTTGCAATAAAATAAACTTTTCCAGCCACTGAATCTTGAATAGACTAACCTGCTGAGTTGGTATCGGTGGCAGTTGTTTGTTCAGCAAGGACCAAGCATCGTCTTCATCGAGTGGGCTGACATGGTGTTGGTAGAATGATGCTCCCACTCGATGAGCAAGGTCTTCTAATCTTGTAGTGATGAGGATCCAGTTCCCCTGTTGTTTCTGGCTAGCATTCTTGATCGGTACAGAAAGAACATGACTCCAAGCTTCGTTACTCCACATATCATCCAAGACTAGGAGGAACTTGCCCATGGACAAGGTGTTGGTTAGTGTCCTCGTGAGGAGAGTTTTGTCTTGCACCCCACCATGGACTCCCCCAGCATGCTCAATAGCTCTCTGAAGGAGCTCAATCTCGTTGAAGATTTGGGTGATGCTCAGCCATATCTTCATATTGAAGTGTTCTTGGATTGTTGACTCATTGAAGATCTTCTGTGCAAGGGTGGTTTTTCCCATGCCACCCATGCCTACGATGGACAACACCTTGATGTCTTGATGGTTGTCATTGGTGATAAGTAATTGGCCAAGATTCCTTGTATCCTCCTCGATCTTCTTGCCAACAATGGATGACTGGTTGAACTCAGACGTCATCTTTTGACTATACCTTTCTGTAGCAATTTGCATCCTTGACTCCGGATTGGAACCGAGGCCAATATTGAACTTGTACTTGCCTGCCTCCTTGTGGATGCCTTCCAGCCGCTGGTTGAGCTCCTTGATGCGGCTTCCTATCTTGTGTGCGAACACGGGATTCCGCAGGCAAAAGAGTAGTGGCTGGAAGCAGCCGGGTGACTTATGCTCCACAGTGCCACCATCTCCGGACTCCCTCCGCTTGTCAGCCTCGAGCTGGCACAGATCGAGGATGTCAGTGGCATCATACATGGCATTCTTGAGCTTTGTTGACCATCTTTGTACGCTTGTGTCGGTGATGCGCCTCCTCTCAGCATCAGCGAGGAAGGCTTTGATGCCTTCCATGTTATCCTCCAGCTTGGTGATCTCGCTGGAAACACCAAGCAGCATGGACACCTCTTCTTGTGCCATGTCCGCGATAAGCTTCTTCACGTAGGGTGCTAAAGCATCCAGGACGCCCGCCATGGCTCAAGCCTAGCAACCTGCTTGTAGTAAATCATACATTTATAAGCACAGGTTTGCATCATCATATACCTAGGGAGGCAGATAGCATAACTTCATACAACGCAACGGAGGTGGAGAAAGAATCGCGGAGTGAAAGTGCTCACCTCAGCTTCTTATCGCAGGGCTCTTTGTGGAACGGAAGTGCGGAAAACAGAATCTGTGAGGCCAGTGATTCAAAGTGCAGAGAAGAGAGTGCGTGAGGCGATGACTTCACCTGCTAGTAGCAAATCATACATGTATAAGCAGAGATTTGTCTCATAATCCTAGTAGAGCACATGTTGATATAAAAATTAACTATATAATGCTATTTGTTGTCCATGGAATGGAGGTGAAGAAAACATCGTGGAAGGGAAGTGCTCATCTCCTTAGTAGTAAATCATACATATATAATTAGGCACAGATTTATTTGCATCAATCATATATCGCTAAAGAGCACATAACTTGATATAAAAATTAACTATACAATCCTACTTGGCTGTCCATGGATCATGGATGTGGAGAAAACTTTGCTTGCGGAATGAAGTGCTCACCTCGACTTGTTATCGCGCGCAGGGCTCTTAGCAGAATGAAATTGCAGCAAGCTAGTCACCATGTATAGGAAACGGAGTAGAGATTAGCAAGTTGACTGACACAAGTCCTTACAATATTTCACGTTCATGGATGTACGTGATATTAAAGAATTGGAACCACATGCATGCCCACTTAAGTTTACATTAATCTACTCACAAAACAAAAACTTTTCAGACCGAGTCCCGGAAGTACCGCAAAGCTAGCTGGCGTGCTGGGGTCACATGCTCGCACATGTCCTACTGCTATATTGTTTTTACCAGTGGGACTGTGGGAGCATATTTCGAGCTGCGAGTGCTACAGGATTCCTGTATAACTTGTGTTGACTGACACAAGTCCTCACAATATTTCACGTTCATCGATGTATGAGCAGGAACTAGAACTACCACTGTGCAGCCAAAGTGGAGATGTGAAAAGATCCATCGGCAAAGCAAAGCAAGCTAAATATAGTTTCTAGAACACATAAAGATGGATAAAGGTCATCATCATTAATCTTTTTTTTTCGAGGATCATCATTAATCGAGTAAAGAGATGTAGATAGATAGAGGGATCAGAGCAGATGGAAGGAAGGAAGATGTGCAGGCACCTTGCTTCTCCGTTGATCTCCGCTGTATGCCGCCACCAGGTACAGTAGTGATTGACGGGATGCTCCTAGGTGAAGCTGAAGCAGCTGCTCTAACTTGCAAGTTTGTGGAGTGCTAGGCAATTGTAATTTATTTGGTCTCAAGTGTGTGTGGGAGGGGTCTGAACTGCAGACAGAGGCAGAGGAGGAGGGGAGAGAGGGAGAGCTCAGACGAGAGGACGACGACGACGACCCGTGAGCGCGAGTCAGTCGTCGGCTTGCCGCGTTTTGATTGCTGAATTCGTGCCGGGGTAGCTGGCTGTCTTGGACGACAGCGTGTACTCCGAGCAAGCATAACCATGGAGTGTAAGTAGTCTTTAATTCTTTATGATGAGATGGAAGATAGGGTTGAACAGTAGTGACAAAAGAAGCGGACTACAAGTAATGCAAGCACAGCGCTCTCTGATGCTCATTAGAGCTGGATCAATAATTGATAGGTTTATGACAATTGAAAAGAAATGACATAGTATCTATAATTATACATACTGCGTTAGAAAATGAACTCAACGAAAAGAGCATGCTAATTAATTAACACATTTTTAGTGTGCAAAGCACGGTTGATGTCCTAGTTAACAAAGTACCCCTATATATTGAAGCAAACATTTTGATATTTCGTTAGATAGTTCCATGAAGGAGCGGCTTCCATCAACTGCTAGATGGTCCTTCTATTTGTTGGAGACTTTGTCCATTGTGGTTGGCTCAATAATTCCAGAGAGTGCCTGTCTGGTCAGTTGGTCGATGTCTTCATCAGTCATCATTCTTGTTGGTCCCCACTACTGCAGCAGACAATGCAATCAGTAAAAGTCACGGTCTAATCCTTCCAGTGCCGGCTATCCATCCATGTCACCTCCCAACTACGTAGTACACCAGAAATTGATTGATCCATTGGACAGACGGGAGAGTTTGTCTACCCGATGCACAAACTTCTGTCGACTGCGGGGACACCTTGAACCACCTGCACATCTTGTGAGAGAGGAGAGGAGGATGCCTTGCCTTGTGCAATCTGCAGAGATCATTGATCATCTTGTGCTCGACAGCTGATGGGAAGTTCTGCACATATCTCAATCAGGATGGTAAGCTCCTCATACAGGTTGAGGCTCGCTTACTCAGAGCATCTCATACAGGTTGAGGCTCGCTTACTTCTCAGAGCATGATGCCACACGGAGATCATGTTCTGTTCTGGTGCAAGGCCCACAAACAAAGCAACCAGAGGGTGTGACTCTGCTCTGCTCTGCTTTGTTTCTGCTGTACAATGAAGGCGCGTCCGGGGCTCCGGGCCATAATACTGGCACAGTGCAGGTGAGAAAGCAGAGAAGGCTGAGCAGAATTGATCAACAATAACGATTTGAATTCCTAATCTTATGATCATCAACTGGGTCAGCACACAATGTTCGTGCTGCTTTCATCATCACACATTCGGTTCATTACAAGATCCAAGACTTCAGACCCATTGCATGTGCAAATATATATAGGTCCATGACTTGAAAAAAAAAACATATGGAGTGTACAAATATACATGCATGGTCAAGACTACAAGAGTGCAGGAGATGCCGCCGGTAACCACGATTTGGCAGGATGCCAACATTTGGCAACTGAGCAGAGTAGGTGGACTGCGTGCTGGAGATGTACTTCTACCAAGCACATCTCACTCCCACTTGCCACTGCAAAGCTAACATCATGTGGCTCTGCCATAAGGATCCTGGATCCCTGCACACATTACTAACACGGTCACTTCATGCATGATGACACATGAAAATACCGTACTAACTGAGAAAAATTACAGTTACAAATATGAGATGATAATAAACACACTTATGCCAAACCTAAAGAAGGAAAAGGTGAACATAAGCACTGTGTTTTTGTTTTCATGTAAGACAATTGATTGCTAATGATTGTAGATGTCCTCTCGTCGGACAGATTGGCAGGCTGTAGAAACACTTTGTTTAATCAGCATATATTTTTGATGCCCCGCTATGCCTTTGTGTGGTCGAATGAAAGCTCTTTTTCATGTAAGCCTATCAACCTGCTAGTAGTAAATCATACATATATAAGCACAGATTTGTCTCATAATCCCTAAAGAGCATAACTTGATATCAAAATTGACTATACTCCCTCCGTCCCATTTTTTCTTGTCGTTGGGGGAGTGGAGCAGTCTTATCAAGGTGAGTGCAAAAGACCCTGCAGCCCCTAATATCAATCATTCCTGGACTGTGACATGCCATCAATGCTTCATTTTGTTACAATAAACAATGTAGTGCTCGGTTCACGTGGAAAACATGCAGTACAGTACTTTAGCCTTAAACAAAAGAAAGAGGAAATATTTCACTCGCGGGAAACACTATACCGCCAATTTTACATGGCCAAAGCAGACTAAAAGTTCAAACAATTGCGCTCTAGCACAGTTAGCGCCAAGTTTACACGGCCAAAGCAAAATGAAAATTCAAAGCATTGCTCCAGCGCCATTTCTGGTCCAAGTAAAATACTGGTGGCCCTCTCGTCCATTCATTTTACCCATTCAGCACTCATCCATCTCTCTCCTCCCTTCATTTCCCCCATTCAGCTCTCATCCATCTTCCATGCCTTTAGACTTGAACACACTCCCAGAGGAGGGAGAAGAGGAGGTGCCTGATCTGAACAACAGTCCTGCACATGATGAGGATCAACATGGTGAGGATCAGAATGATGAACAAGCAGAAATTCATCAAGGTAAGCACATTTGTATCCAAAACTGAGTGTACTAGTTCTCTCTCTCTCTCTCTCTCTCTAAAATTAGAATGCTAGTTTATTTCTCCCTCCTAAAACACAAGCAGCATCAGGCAACGTAGTCATTATTTCAACTATTTTCTCACCAAAACTCATACCTCTCTCCCTCTTAAATTAGCACATGAGGCTTTAGTTTTTCTCTGCTATAATCACTAGGAACATCAGGGAGTTTTTAGTGTGTATACCTGTCACATCTTTTGCCCACAGATCCTTTGAAACCTCTCTCTGTTGTAAAGTTAGTGTACACTGTTGTAGTCTCTGTCTCATAAAACTGCAAGGAACATTAGTTAGTACCACCTCTTTTGCTTTAAATGATCCAAAGGAAGAACAAAATCTGCATGCAAGTGATTATGTCCCTCATGTTCAAGTCATGTTTGTAACAATAATTATCCATGTCAAAAGGTTTATAATATTTTGTGAAGCAGTTCTCTCTAAATTCACTCTATCTCCTAAATGCAATTTTGTAATCATAAGCTTCCTTCTGAATCAGGTGACAATGTTACCCATCCATTTGATTTAGATGATCCACAGAAGAAGAACAACAACAAAATCTGCATGCAGGTGATTTTTTCTCTCATGTTCAAGTCATGTTTGCAACAATAATTGTCCATGTCTTATAATGATAAGCTTGTTTCTGTATCAGGTGACAGTGGCAGCCATTCATTTGATTTAAATGGACCATTTGAAGAACAAGATACCTTGGACGATGTCGCATACCCACTTTGGCATGTACGTAGATTCTGTTAACATACAATTTGATGAAGAGGAGTTGTCCGACTCAGATGACGAAGACTATCTGCATCCCATACAAGAAGAAGCAACAAATGTGATCAAGTATTTGACACAGAGACAAAGGCAAGACATATATCATGATTTGCTTTAGTTAAGCACTAATGGCATATTACAAATCGAAACAGCACAACACTCATTGCTACAAAGCACAATGTCTAGTTGCATACAGTACAACGAATATGGCGAGAGCAAAAATTGTGTGGCACAAGGCATACCAGTTGATGTCAGTTCTTTGAAACCTAAGAATTGTGGTCGTAAAAAAATTCAAGTGGACCTCGGTAGGGTTGCTCATATTCCCTTAAAAAGTATGGGCAACCATAAGGTCATTAGCATATGCTCTTCAAATCAATAAAAGCTCTCTACATAGGTTGTTCAAAGAAGGCATGCTACGACGACATTCCAATGCATTCAGCCTTATTTGAAGGAAGAAAACAAAAAAGCAAGGTCGCAAAGGGTTCTCTCTAAGCTAGATGCAAGCACTCTGCCAAACAATCCAAGGTTCGAGCATATGAAAAATATTATTCACTCAGATGAGAAGTGGTTCAATGGTACACAGAAGATTAAGACCATGTACTTGACTCCAGATGAAGAAGACCCACATAGGACAAAGGTAAAACAAGAATGCCATTCACAAAGTCATGTTTTTACTCTGCCTGTGAAAGGCCTAGGTTTGATGTTTGAAGGGAGATGCTATTTTAATGGGCTTGTAGGCTTATGGCCTTTTGTCGGTGAGGTACTAGTCATTCCCTACATTCTTCTTGCTATTCATTTTAAGTTATTTAGCTAAACAATCTTTATAATTACAAGAACCAGCACAAAGGAGAAGTGAGAACAGACCGAGGGGCACACCTATCACAAAGACCATGAAGGTTGATAGACAAACTATCAGATCTTATATGATCACAAAACTAATACCAGCTATACAAGCTTGTTGGCCTAGAGAATCAAGGCATGAAACAATATGGATTCGACAGGACAATGCTCCTTCTCATGTACGACAAGATGATGCAGATTTCAAGCTAGCAAGAGCCCAAACAGGCCTAGATATATGCCTTACTAACCAGCCTCCTAATTCACCTGATATGAACTGCCTTGACCTTGGTTTTTTTGGTTCTCTTCAATCAATAACGGATAGAACGACATCTAGAAACATCAATGAACTTATCCAGAATGTGATCACGGAATATGAAAAACTACAACCCCGTTGTTTTGAATAGGGTATTCCTCACACTACAAGGATGCATGATGGAAGTTATGAAAGATGGTGGAGGCAATAGGTACAGGATCCCTCACATGAACAAAGAAAGGCTAGAGAGACTAGGCATGCTCCCCAAGCTCTAACTTGTGATAGTCAGGTAGTTCAAAGGGCTTTTGAGTTGTTGCACAATTAATGGTTATGTTCATGTAAACATCGGTTATGATGCTTTTGCGTTGTAAAAATTTCAGGCACTAGTGTTGTTGCACTATTGAACTTGTACACTTGGATGTATATATAAATATAGTACTGCTCCTATAATATGAGAGCAGACTACTACCAAATAAGTTCTTGTATGCTGTTGTGAAGGATCGGAAAGTCAATTGTATATGAGAGACTAGGCATGCTCCCTGAAGCTCCTAAGCATCATAGCCCAACCATGTGTTCCTGGCCTCCCACTTTACATTTCACATCACAGCCTCTCGATCTACATTTTCAATTCCAATAAATAACGAAGGGAGCACACATGTTCACAAGTATTTGAACAACATCTTCACGCACAAAGCTGCCATGGCAAACTTGCACATCGAAAATAACAATATCCATACTGACTTGTGAACACACACTAAAGCCAAGATTAAGGTACTTAGGAGTCATTTAGTAGCATAGTTCGCATCATACAAACCCATCATAATTACAAGGATAGACATTCCACAAACTAAAGTGAACATTAAGATGACTAGCATAATTGGCCCCCAAAAGCCAGCATTGTTCTAGCACGTAAAAGCAACATTTAGTTCATCATCACATATATGCACATGACAAACTGATCAACCCAAAAGCATCACCTCATCATCACAAATATGGATCAACATTGTTGGTATTTCTAATGTCACTAACTAGAAACAGATATAAACCTATCACTAGCAATGGCGTCAAAAATGAATATCAGATGTTGCTTCAGATAAAACTAAAAGAAAATTATTCATTGCAGTTCATAGCATATCTGAAAAGGTTGTCATCCCTATAGTTAAACTACTAATATGCAAAGAATAACATATTCGTACTATGACTTGATAAACTTCTCAATAAGTAAATAAGCAATTATAATCGGTATCCGCAGTTTACGATATGAATATACCATTGTAGCATTTTAACCAGGAGTAAGAACCAGGTCTTGAATTTATATTCTACCACAGGGAAAGAAGTCTACTATCATGAATTAACTATGCATGTGTGTATCTAAACATTAATCATCTCTCGTATGCAAAGCTTAAGTATTTAAGTTTATCAATTACTTAAACAGGATCAAAGTTCACAATAAAGATAATGATAAAAGTTCTAATAAATAGATTCAACCAAGTCATATCCAGGTGTGCATCTTGGAAAGTGTCAAACAGTGGGACGATAGCAATTCATAGGCTAGCTAGCATTAGAAACCCAATATGTAACTCTAAACTATAAGTTAGGATCTACCCGATTAGTGCAATACATCTAACAATCATCGAAGAAAGACTAATTAAATCCACACATGAGGACGAGAATCCGTGAAGACTAAGGCCGAAACTTAGAACAACCCGAATAATATCATCCGCCAGGCCTACATACGGGGGATGGATTGCAAAGGACTCAATGGTGCTTGTCACCACCACGATCTACCACACGACCCGGCACATAGGGTGCAAACGCAGTAAATAAGATCTAATCACCACGATTACATCGTCTCTACCACTCACCCATAATATTGATGGATGAGCGCTATACGAATCCATGCATGAACATAAAAGTAATTCAACTATGCTAAACATGTAATCAAAGTAAATACTAGAACAAATAATCTCGAATATAAACATGATCAAGATATTCATATTAAGAACGTGTCTGGAACTTGAAGACTACTTACAATGAAGAACTTACAAGAACGAGGCCTGATCTTGAGCCGGCCTCCGACGATCAGGAGCGGATTTCTCCCTTCCTACTAGATCTAATCTTGATTGCTACTCTTCCTAAAGCGGTGTTTCTAGAGCGTGGGATTGATGACTTGGATCTTGAAGCGCTGTTGATGAACTTGATTATGAACTAGATTATCTGAAAGGGGGGTCTAGGGGTCTGCTTATATAGTCCGGAGGAGGTGCCAGGGTTTGACCTAGATACATCTCGTGATCCCACCGACGCCCTCGGATCAAACCGACATTAAACGGGTGGATTAGATTGCGTCTTAGAGTCGGTTGAGGAAGCTTCTGGAGGCAGGGCTGACTTGGCGGAGGGGGGAGGCCGATCGGCCCCATTATTGGGCCGATCGGCCCAGGGGCTGGCCCACCCTGGTGCCCGTAATCCGTCGTGTCTTCTGGAGTCTTCTAGATGATGGTTTCTTGGTTGCTAAGTCTCGTTCACGTCGGGATTAGTCCGGTGCCTTCTAGGGTCTTCTCTCGGAGTTGGATTGCGTTACATTGCGTAGTCGTCGCTCCACGAATTGCGGTGTTTTCCCTGTTTAGTCCCTGCAATTCACAACTTTACCAAAACTGATGGAAATATGTTAGTGACCCCCTATTCTAGGTTGTTATTATAATTTATACCCCTTTCTCATGTTTATTTGATTAATAAATTTATATGATAACAAGTGTCAACAAACTCCCCAAGCTTACCCTTTGCTAGTCCCTTAGCAAAGTTATATGCTATAGTAGGATCGAGGAGTTGCTACTACACTTTCATACCTCGAAGTACTGTGTTTATCGAAAATAAATTCTCCTCTTAACCGCATTGCTCTCTCATACCTGTTTACCATGGGGCGTAGCCTTTTCATGAATCATAAGCAAGATAAAACAATCAAGTTAAGTACCATGTCTCAAGTTCTTCGATCAACTATCATCCCGGGTTTTGCAATATTTTTCAAAAGAAACTCGAGAGATTCCTATGTATGACCCTCTTAAGTAGATGGTATGTAGTGGAGTTACACATGTAGGGGAACATACATAGTGGGATGATAGTGGTGAAGTAGATGAGGATGAAAGGTAGTAGATAGCCTTTAGCCTTTTAGTATTTTTTCTTTTCTAGCATCTTGGATTATATCTCTTTTCTAAAAATTGCTAAGGCCCTGGCTGTCCATTCTTGGAGAGGTGGGCTTTGCCCCTGGACTTGTGTCCATTTTTCTCTCTCCTTAGAGATGTGGGCCCTACTCACCCTGGACACGTGTCCATTATTCATCTCTAAATATATTTAGGGAGGTAGGCCCTTTCTCGCCTAGTATGACTTTTTTGTCCATTACTCTCCCTCTCTTGTCTCACTTTTTTCTCTCTAAATATTTATTTTTCTTTTTTTCTTTTTTTTTTTCGAATATAGCCCAGCCTCTATTTGGCATAAAAAACACCGAGAGAGATATATCCAAAGATTGCAAGAGTTTATTTTTTATAATTATGGCTAGTGGCTTTATTGAATATGGGGAGGCGTACTTCCGGGTTAGAAGCAGCGTATTTAATGGAGTGGGATGATCTTGATGCGAAAACTCTTAAGGGTCATAGCTAAGGAACTCATCATGTAATATTTTATAATTTTCAAAGATAAAAACCAGGAATCAGGTATCTCTATGAATATAATAAACAAAGAGCTCAACTTTTCATGTACCTTTATCCTTTATTGCTAAGACTTCGATTAAGCATGTGCTTCCCACAGTGTTGGGTTTAGAGCAAAATTAAGCATTTAAAGCTTTTGGGAGAATCTAAGTCCAAAGTGTAAGTACTTTTAAGAGGAATTAAGGCGAGCAACTATTCATCATTTCCTTAGCATATATTATCAAGATCATATCTAAAAGGAAGAAAACAACCTAGCAAAGATCTAGTATTTATTTGACTCTTAACACTAAGACTTTTTATTTTAGACTCATTATTCTAAGCAAATATATATCTAGCTAATATTTAAGACATAAGATAATAATACTTATAGTGGTAAACGGGGTGCTCTCCCCAAGCTTGATCTTGAAGTAGTCCTTTGTTCATCCTTGAAGCTTGCTCCTCTTTCGGGGTCTCCTTTAATGTTCTCCCTGTTAATATTAATTTCGCACATACCCAAGGAACAAATTCTAGGATGTTTAATGTGAGTCCTCATGTGCTCACTTCTTTTTGTATTTTTTATATAAAAGGTGTGGACCTTCATGTGCCCACATATTTTTGAGAATTTTCTATGCAATAGGGATGCTAATGCAAAAACATATGAGTGCAATATTTTTGTATTTATTTTTATGTCACCACAGCAAGGAGTGCTTGCATGGGGCTTTAGGATACTGATGCAAATGCAGCAAACATATTTTTATGATTTTCTTAAATGCAGATTTAGAAAGAGTAATTATGCTAAAGGAAATATGCTAATTGAAATATGCTTTGCAGAAAATTAAATATGCTTGAGATAAATACCGAAGTTACCTCTCGGCGAGTTTAGAGCACTTACTCCCATGGCGTAGAGAGTCTATGGGCCCTCGTTTGAACGTTGTACCGGTAGGGGTCCTTCAAGGATCTCAATGGCCGGTGTAGACGAAGTAGCCGTGGAAGTCGATTGTTCAGTTGATGATGCCGGCGCTGGTCGGGTCTCCGTACTCTTGTTGCTCTTCTTGGTGGGTGCAGCTTCTCTCTTTTTCCATGTTTGTTTCTTTGGTGGAGACCTTTCTGGTGTGGCCGGTCCAGAGTTCAAGATGGGTAGGAGCTGAGTGTACTTTTCTTTGATGTCCTTCTCCATCCTCTTAATGTCCTCCATCTTTGAGTCCAGCTTTCGTTGTAATCTCAGGAGACGCCTCTGGCCCTTGGTCTTTCTTGGTGGCTGTTCATTGTTAGTGTAAGTATTGAAGAAACAAATGATCTTTTTTACCTTGAAACTGGAAGTGGATCTCGCCCGTCCTGATGTAGATGATGGCTCTTGTAGTGTTTAGGAACGGTCTTCCAAGTACTATGGGAGGATCTTGTTCTTCTCCCATGTCCATGACTAAAAAGTCAGTGAGGACATAGCAGTCTTTGATTTTGACGGGGGGCGTTTCGGCAATACCTTCCGAATCGGTGTGATTGATCCGCCATCTCAAAGCATTACATAGGTGGAACACAAAGGCAGATTACCATATATTAATTGATACGTTACCTTTGACATTAAGTTGATGCCCGATCCTGTGTCACAGACAACTTGCTGGAAGTTCCACTGATTGATGGAGCAGTGGATTGATGGAACTCCAGGGTCGTCTAACTTCTCTAGTGGTGGTGGAGTGTGTCGAGTCTTGCGTTCTGTTGCAACTTGATTGATCATCAAGACTTGCTCCACGTGTGGTCGAGGTTGACGGTTCTTCTTGTTCTTGCTTCTTCTTCTTGTCCTCTCCTCGACGGCTGGTGCGTGTACTTCAGGGTACGGTAGTGGTACTGATGGAACAGGGGGAGCTAGGGTCTTGTGTTTGCAGTTGAATCTCTCCCTCTGTTTGTTGACGGTGAAGACGATCTTCGCGGTGTCGGCGTAGATGATGGCCTTGGTGGTCGCAAGGAACGGGCGTCCCAGAATGATCGGGGCGTTCTTACCTTTGCCCGTATCCAAGACCACGAAGTCGGTGGCCACGTAGAGTTTACCGACGTAAAGACAAACGTCTTCCAGGATCCCCTCGGGGTAGCATAGCGACTGGTCTGCAAGTTGTAGGCACATGGTTGTATATAATAAATCTGAACCTGGCTCAAGGTTTACCTTAGGCATGATGTTGACACTTGAGCCAAAGTCGCAGAGTGCGTCAGAGGTGCGATTGCCGATCTCGATGGTGATGACCGGTCTCCCCGGATCTCCCTTCTTGGCGGGCATGCCCCATCCGGGCAGTTCAGTCCTTCTCGTGCACCCTTGGTCAATAATACCGCATAGTAGACATCGACAAGATTTGCAGATTCTAATTCTTCCGCTGGCCCGAATCTTACCCCGGTTAGGCATAGGAGCGTATAAAGCCACCGAGATAACTGAGATTTTATTAAAGCTATGTTTGGTTCTTTATTGCGTAAGAAAAGCTTTCCATTTTAGCACTAATGGTTTCTAGCATTTTATCGTTGGAAGCTAACTTCTTAGGCATTATCCATGAGTCTACCTTGGTTTTGTACTAACTCTCTTAAAGGCGGGAAATTATTAAAAGAGTTATTACCTTGATAGTTACCCCGAGTAGTTACCTTGGTAGTTGGGTCTCTGTTGATTCCATCCTTGGTTCGGGGGCGATACCGGTTGTTGTTGTTGTTGATGTAGTTCACGTCCTCTTCCAGGCTTCGGGACAAGTGGCTGCCCGAGTGTCCGGTGTTGCCACATTCTTCACATGTCATGCGGGGAATCGAAGAGTTGCATGACTTCCTTCTTCTCGGGAGCTTCGAGCTTCTTCATGATTAGGTCCATTTTGGCAGACGGATGTCTACCTCTTTTCACCGGTGCATTCCCTCTCTCTCTTGCGGGGGTTGACGGTCCTCATTCCAAGCTTGGTTTGATGCCATCTTCTCCACAAGGTCAGTAGCTTGGCTCGGTGTAAGGGGACAGAAAGCACCTCCAGCGGCGGCGTCCATGGTCTCACGGGGTGTTGTTGTTGAGCCCGTGGTAGAAGGTCCGCATGAGTAGCCGCTCTCCATTCCATGGTGTGGGGCATTCGGTGATGTAGTCTTGGGCGTTCCCACGCCTCTGAACGGATTCGTCGTGTTGCCGCTGGAAGCTGGAGATTTTCCCCGTAAGGCGTTGGTTTTGCCTATAGGGAAGAACTTTGCCAAGAAGGCAAAGAGAGCAGTGTCCAAGTAGTGAGTTTGTCTTTGTTGGCGTAGAACCACCGCCCGCCTCGTCCCAAGAGTGAGAATGGGAACAGACGAAGTAGGATTGCATCACTTGAGACATCTTTGATGGTGAAGGTGCCACGAGAACTCTAGGAAGTGTTGTAGGTGAGCATTGGCATCTTCATGGGCTTTTCCACGTAATTGGCTAGCTTGTACCATGTTGATGAGTGCGGGCTTGAGCTCAAAAGCTTTGTCTCCCACCTCATTGTCGGCCCAAAGTGCAGATGTTGGCGTGAGTCGGTGCGAGAGTACTGCGGAGGGTCTTGTTTGCCATCACTTCGAACACGGTGTTAAGCTTCGCGCAAGATGGAGGAGTCTTCCGAGGCGGCGATCTTGGGTCGAGACTTCAACTTGGATCTTGCCTCGCTTCAAGAGTTTTTCGGATCGGAAACGAAGTTTTCGTGAAGATTCCTATTCATACATTACCCCGAAATAGATAGAAAGAATAATAACAAGGGTAAACCTGTTTAAGCAATTAGTGATAAATTTAATACTTTACAATGCGTGAGAGAGATGCATGCAAGTTATTCCTATATTTGTATTTTATTTGGCTAAAGACTTTCTTTCCCAAGCAACGGCGCCAAAAATGCTTGTTGGTATTTCTAACGTCACTAACTAGAAACAGATATAAACCTATCACTAGCAATGGCGTCAAAAAATGAATATCGATGTTGCTTCGGATAAAACTAAAAGAAAATTATTCATTGCAGTTCATAGCATATCCGAAAAGGTTGTCATCCCTATAGTTAAACTACTAATATGCAAAGAATAACATATTCGTACTATGACTTGATAAACTTCTCAATAAGTAAATAAGCAATTATAACTGGGTATCCGCATAGCGCCTGATATATGAATATACCATTGTAGCATTTTAACCAGGAGTAAGAACCAGGTCTTGAATTTATATTCTACCACGGGAAAGAAGTCTACTATCATGAATTAACTATGCATGTGTGTATCTAAACATTAATCATCTCTCGTATGCAAAGCTTAAGTATTTAAGTTTATCAATTACTTAAACAGGGATCAAAGTTCACAATAAAGATAATGATAAAAGTTCTAATAAATAGATTCAACCAAGTCATATCCAGTGTGCATCTTGGAAAGTGTCAAACAAATGGGCGATAGCAATTCATAGGCTAGCTAGCATTAGAAACTCCAATATGTAACTCTAAACTATAAGTTAGGATCTACCTGATTAGTGCAATACATCTAACAATCATCGAAGAAAGACTAATTAAATCCACACATGAGGACAGAATCCGTGAAGACTAAGGCCGAAACTTAGAACAACCCGAATAATATCATCCGCTAGGCCTACATACGGGGGATGGATTGCAAAGGACTCAATGGTGCTGTCACCACCACGATCTACCACACGACCCGGCACATAGGGTGCAAACGCAGGTAAATAAGATCTAATCACCACGATTACATCGCCTCTACCACTCACCCATAATATTGATGGATGAGCGCTATACCTAATCCATGCATGAACATAAAAAGTAATTCAACTATGCTAAACATGTAATCAAAGTAAATACTAGAACAAATAATCTCGAATATAAACATGATCAAGATATTCATATTAAGAACGTGTCCGGAACTTGAAGACTACTTACAATGAAGAACTTACAAGAACGAGGCCCCATCTTGAGCCGGCCTCCGACGATCGTGAGCGGATTTCTCCCTTCCTACTAGATCTAATCTTGATTGCTACTCTTCCTAAAGCGGTGTTTCTAGAGCGTGGGATTGATGACTTGGATCTTGAAGCGCCGTTGATGAACTTGATTATGAACTAGATTATCCGAAAAAAGGGGGTCTAGGGGTCTCGCTTATATAGTCCGGGAGGAGGTGCCGGGTTTGACCTAGATACATCTCGTGATCCCACCGACGCCCTCGGATCAAACCGACATTAAACGGGTGGATTAGATTGCGCCTTAGAGTCGGTTGAGGAAGCTTGGAGGCAGGGCTGACTTGGCGGAGGGGGGAGGCCGATCGCCCCATTATTGGGCCGATCGGCCCAGGGGCTGGCCCACCCCGGTGCCCGTAATCCGTCGTGTCTTCGAGTCTTCTAGATGATGGTTTCTTGGTTGCTAAGTCTCGTTCACGCCGGGATTAGTCCGGTGCCTTCTAGGGTCTTCTCTCTCTGAGTTGGATTGCGTTACATTGCGTAGTCGCACGGCTCACGACGAATTACGGTGTTTTCCCCGCTTAGTCCCCGCAATTCACAACTTTACCAAAAACTGATGGAAATATGTTAGTGACCCCTATTCTAGGTTGTTATTATAATTTATACCCCTTTCTCATGTTTATTTGATTAATAAATTTATATGATAACAAGTGTCAACAATCACTATGGGTGGAAGCATGCGTGCAAACAAATTCTAAGGAAGCCGAAAAGGTGTCATGGAAGATGGGTTCCATCCCGGCAAGTTGTACCGCACCTCCGGGTGTACTTCATCGGGGGCGGCGGCAGCCCCCACAGGACGTCGGCGGCCCCCCGAGGGGACGTCGGCAGCTACTGCAACCTGGAGCTGGATCCGGCGACCGTGGGCCACCTTTGTTGTATATTGATGCCACCACAAAGACGCCGACCTTCCTCCGAATCAAGAGTGTAAAGGCCCACCTCCATGTCGCTGCCTTCATCTTCAGAGTCACACATGAAGTTGACCGAGGCTATCGATGCGAAGGCGATCGGCGTCAGTTTGACGACGCGCTCTGGGCTTCCATCACTACCGCCGCCTCCAGCTTCACAACTTCCTTCAGCCTTCCAACGCTGCAGCCCCCACCTTCACCGGTTCGCTCAGCCTCTTCCACCACCCGCGCCCATCTTGGGGACGACACCGAGCTCGAGCCGCTTTCCCCAATGTTGTCGCCGATCTGGGATTCCGTTGCCGCCCCAAACACAGGGACGAAACGCTGACCACCACCGCCACCCACATCGCCATCGATGACCAAGACCTTAGCCGGGCGCCGCTCCCATCACCGCTGCCGTAGGGCCGGGCCGCCTTCACCCCAACTCGGATGCGCCTAACGAGTTGGACCCGCTCCCACGGGGAGGAAAGGACGGCGTCGCGAACCAGCCTTTCCCTTCATGGATGGAGAAGGGGGAGAGGGAGATGCAGTGAAGATGGGGAGGCAGCGAGGTTAATGGAGGTGACGAGCGTGGAAGAGGATGACGGGCCGGAAGGGAGGACGGCCACGACCACGCGCCGGGCGAGGCGGCGGTGTACTCGGCGCGCCTGCAGATCGGGTGGGAGGCGGCGGGTAGATGGCCGCGTGGCGTAGGGTGGTGGAGGGTAGGGCGGCGGCGGAGGGCACAGGGCGGCGCGACGGAGGCGGTGGAGGGCGCAGGGCGCCAGCGCGACGGCGGAGCGCAGCGCTGGGCGCGGGAGCGCAGCGCTGCCGGGCGGAGGGGCGGCGCGACGACAGACGGCGGAGGACAAAGGGCGGCGGAGGGGCAGCGCGATGGAGGGAGGCGCGCGGGGGCGGTGGAGGGTAGCGCTGGGCGGCGGAGGCCGGCACCCGCGCGGCCGGGGAATCGGGATGAGGCTGGATTTGGGCTTTGGGGATAAGGTGGGGATTTTTCTTTTTTTTTTTTATTACGCTGCAATTTTGTGTGGTGGCAGAGGGAGTGGAGACCGGCGCTAGCATTTCAACTTTCGACTGCGCCGGTGCGCCTGCCACGGCCTACTCTGTGCCTTCGACGATATAGGAGCGACAACAATTTTGAGACAAGTTACCGCCGTCGACGACAAGAAAAACGGGACGGAGGGAGTATACTGCTACCGGTTCTCCACGGAGAAATCATAGCAGAAGGAAGTGTTCACCTCAACTTATTGCAGACCGAAAAGAGATCACACCAAGCTGACACAGCATTTAGTTTGTTTGTAAATTTTAGATTGTTGGGTCATCTCCGCAAGATTAATTATAAGGCAAACAAACAGAAGAAGTTTGCTATTGTGTTGGTGAAGCAATTGCCGTAATGTTTTTTTTTTTTTTGAAGCGTACCGTTGGCACGTATTCTATTAAGGGAAATTAGAGTTTTTACACGTCGCACACCTTAGCCAAAAGAATTGGCCGAAGCGTACAAAAGCACACAGACAAGAATCATCGACTTCAACGGTGCCATGATGTTGGGGTGTAGTAGGTGGAGAAAATCGTCCTATCCTTGCAAGAAAAGCAGGTGATAAATAAATAACGCTAAACAAGAGTTGGTGGCGGCGCACCATCGTTGCACATTACATTTACTACGTGGTGTCTAGCAGCCCGTCATAGCAACTTTAATTGTTCCTATTAACAACTTTAATTGTCCTATTCCGTTCAGGCGTGAAGTGGCGGTCACCTGCCTTTATCGACTTTACCATTCAGCATTCTATTTACTAGTGTTTAGCAGTACTATTAACAACTTTAATTGAACAAAAAGCCAAGGCATCGACTCTGTGTCCTGCACTTTTCTTCTGGCGCTAGGCCCCTCGCTCTTGCACGCCTTCTATATTTATGCAAGTAAATTAGTTTTTCCAGGACTCGGTGGGCGTAAAGTGGTGGCAGCAGATTTATACTAATATATACGATGATGGTGCCACTAATCATCATGATGCCACATTTTCAGTAACGTACGTACGGCCGGAATTAATTTTTAGCTAAGCGTCTCTACAAATTAGTGATTTCTACAAGACGACATGCAAGTACTAAACTGGCTAAATAAATCGAATCGAGAATGAAAACCCACCGTAAAAAGTAGCAATCCTTTTTCTCAATGCGGTGGTAACGCATTCTATAACTAGGACGAAATTCCATGCTCATGGTGTTTCAAACGTAATATCTCTAGGCGCCTGGTGTTCCGTCCACTGGTCCACTACCATAGTGCTATAGAACGGAAAAGCAGAGGACAGCCTTGATTACAAAGCAGAGGATTAACATACAGTTGTTGCAGGGATCGGAAAAGCAGAGGGCAGCCTTGATTACACAACCTTTGGTTCCTCACCACATGTTCCTTCATTATATAACAAGAAAACAAGACGGAACATTGACTAATTTACAAATAAACGCGCAAAAGAATACTATGAAAATACTAGTGCCGAAGTTTGAGCACAAGGTCTATTCAGCACTCTGCTTCACCATATAATTCCAAGCGTCCTCCGGCTCATGGTAACCTGTACAGAGAGTCCTTTTTGTGTGTGTGTGTTTTTCCGAGCAGACCCCTAGAGCTTTGCTCGTTTTTTTTTCCGAATAGACCGGAAAGGCTTTGCAGAGGAAAACCTTCGATGAGCCTGATCATGTTCCATGCCTACTTGGCGCATTTCGTTCATCAGTATGTTCATGTTATCTTATTTCTTACTAATACTAATTGGAGGCCACAACGGAGGCTCCACATTAATTCTCATGAAGCAAGCTAGAAAAATAGATAAATGCTAAAAATTCTCACAATAATTAGAAAAAATCTAGTCATCAATTTGGTAAGACTAAATCATCACGAGGAATAACAACCATCAGATCAATTGGGTTTTCTAAAAATTAATATTCCCCTATCGCTATTATTATAAATAAATATAATTAAAATAACTGTCTAATAAATAAATCGGTGTGTTTTACGTGTGTTCTCCTAATCTAATCTAGCGAGTGGCACGGCTTCCTGTCACGATTACGTTCCAATTCCTACCAGTGGCAACAAGGGCAGTCGCCAATCCTCCGTGGCCTACCCGTAGCCCCGATCCCCTGCTAGGCTACGGACGCATGGGCTACGTGTGTTTCTTCCTCCCTTCTCTTCTCGGCCTGCCCATGGATCCGGCGGCCCCAATCGAAAGATCCAACGCAAGCGCGATTTTTGGGTGGAGATGGTCCACCGGGCAGGCCGGCTCCGACTGCAGACGTACGGGTTTCATCCATTCCCCGCGCGGCCGCTTCTCTAATGCACATTGATCAAGACTCCTTATTTGTCGGTAAATCGCACCACGTAACTTTATTACCTGAGGAAAACGAGACTAATATGGATATGGTTTGTCAAAGGCTATTAGTTGAGGAGCCTTATTCGTGATTCATATGATGATGCGTTCCCCGGACATGCATTTCTCATGACCTTGTAGCACCTACAGATTCATATGATGATGATGCGTTCCCCAAACGTTTCTCGAGTTTGGGGCAGTGGCACACGTCCGGCTCGGCAACCCATGGCAAGTTGTGCACATATCTCAATCATGTTGGTAAGCTCCTCGTACAGGTAGCTTGATGCCACACGGGGAGCCCAAGCGACAGAGGTATTCCGGTCCAAGGACCAAAAAAACAAGTGACCAGAGGGTGGCTGTGCTCTGCTCTGCTTTGTTTGTGCTCTGTTATACTTTGTCCTTCCTGTATTGTTTGACATACACATATGGTCTGCATAGGATGAACTACTGTCCCGTGCTTCCAAACTAGTATGAAGGAACCATTATATTCCTCAGACACAGGTCATAGTGAAGGCTCGGCCTACCCATTTGCTCTGCCTCCTTGGAAAGCAGAGTGCCTTGCGTATAATGGTGCCGCCGTGCAGTGCAGGCGACAAAGCAGAGGACATGGTGTCGCGACAGAGATTTGAGAAGGAGAGGAGAATTCTATAATCGCCGTGACATCAAGGAAGCTGTGTAAGATCGATCCACAATAATAACGGGGATACCTGATTTCATGATCATCATTCAGGTTAGCGTACAATGTTCGTGCTGAATATCTGCTTTAACCACCACACATTCGGTTCATTACAAGATCCATCATCCATGTACTTCAGGACCATTACTTGTGCAAATATATATAGGTCCGTTACTTCAAAAAAGTATATATGTAGGCTGTGTTTAGTTGCCTGAAATTTAGTACTGAAGCACTGAATTTGGCATCAGAAGACTTTTCGTTTGTTTGTGTAAATCGTTGTCCTACCATGACCTAACTAAGATCAAAAGATTCATCTCGTAAAAGTACATCCAAACTGTGTAATTAGTTATTTCGTTTACCTACATTTGATACTCCTTGCATGAGGCAAAAACTTTGATTTGACAAAGTTTGGAACTAAACACAGCCGTAGTGTACAAATACACATGGTCAAGACTACAAGAGTTCAGGAGACGCTGCCGGTGCCATGATTTGGCTGTATGTCGACAGCCTGCAAGTGAACAGAGTATGTGGACAGCGTGCTGGAGCCAAAGTTTCTACCAAGCAGATGTCACCCGACTTGACACTGCGAGCTAGCATCATGTTACACTGACATAAGGATCCTGGATCCTCCATACATTAGTACACGGTCAGTGTATAATGATACTTAAAAGCATGTTCTAAGAGAGAAAAATTGTAGTTACAAATATAGGAGATGATGATAAACATAACATACTTCTGCCAGATTTTAAGAGGGAAAAGGTGAACAAAAGCACACTACTTTTCTTTTGTTCTAAGACAATCGATTATTGTTTATGTCCTCTCGTCAGACGGGCCGTGTAACACACCATAATTCACGGACACCCCGGAATGCCACTAGACACCACCAACAACAACAGTTGGAAAACTTAGAGCAAAAGTGATATATTAGTTACAGCCAGCACACAGCAAAGGTGTGTAAGAGCAAGTATTATGGTGGGCGGTAAGTAGACCGAGATATCTACGTGGAGGGAGAGAAACGAAGAGAGAGAACAGACGGGCGCCTTCGACGCGCCCGCCCCAATCCGGGCGAAATGCATGCACGCACGCCGCTGCGATTGGTTGAGATTTTTTTTTTTGAGAGAACACGATTGGCTAAGCTTTGCTGCTGTGTATTGAAAAATGAAGGGGCCTCTGCCACCGTGTGACGATGTGGCGATTGTTGCAGCTAGTAGCAGGTGAAATCATAGTACTTCACTACTACAAAAAGGTCACTATAAGAACGCCTCACTTTTTGAGTAGGGGCGGTTTTTGTTTTGAGCCGCCCCTATAGTGGTATCCCCACCACACCCCCCCCCCCCCACCCCCACCCACCCACAAGACCAGCCGCCCCTTCTGTGGACATTGTAGGGGGGCTGGTGTTACGAGCCGCCCCTACTATTAGCAAGGGCGGTTTAATATCTAGCCGCCCCTACTAATGTCCACGTAGGGGCGGCTCTATATTGAGGCGCCCTAGAGTGGATTGCGAATTTTAAAATAAGGTACTAAAAATTAAATTTTATAAAATAATCTCGGATGGGAAAATGACCTAAATAAAAGATGTAGATCTCGAAAAGTTACGAATCTTTATTGTTAATAACTTTTTCATTTGACTTAATTTGATGACTCAAAATGTGGGGTTTGAATGTCTAAATTTCAAAATTTGAATTTTTTAAACGGCTTCGGATGGAAAAAACTTTCTAAATAAGAATTGTAGATCTCGAAAAGTTATGAAACTTTGTATTTTACCACTTTTTAATTTGAATCATCTAGTCATGCTAAACCTACGTTCAAATGTCCCAAATTTGAAATTCAAATTTCGTAAACGACCTCGGATGGAGAAACACCCTAAATGAAAATTATAGATCTTGAAAAGTTATGAAACTTTGTAGTTGACCACTTTTTGATTTGAATCCATTTAGGACCTCAAATAGTCAATTTTCACTTTCGAATTTGTATAATATGGGGATCCGAATGAGATATGGATGCATATGAGTGTGTAGTGCAGTGGTGGGGTAGGAACCGCGAGGGGCGAGGTCGCGGGTTTGAACCCCCACCGCCGCAGAAGGCCGCGATTTTACGCGAAAAATTATACGGAGCGGACGGGTGGTTGACCGATGGGGGCTCGCCCGATTAAAAAAATGTTTTGCTATTTTTTTATTTTGAAAACGTGAATTCACAAGTAGGGGCGGCTCGTATTGTAGGGGCGGCTCCATCACCAACCCGCCCCTACGTAAAACCACTCCAGAATGGTGTTAGGGCGGCCGCAAAACCGCCACTACAGAGCATCGCTAGCCGCCCCTATAGTACGTGTTCTACGTGGTGCTTGCAACACTGTGAATGATACATGACTTTCCGTGCTACTTGTTAAATACTCCCTCCGTCCCTAAATGTTTGTCGCTCTCGCCTCCCGAAAACTATCGGCCGCAATTATATATTAAAATATATAAATAATTTATGCTAAGTAATTAGTATCATCGGAAAGATCTTTTCGCCTAGTTTTTTAATAAATTTATTTGGAGATATAAATGTTGCATGTATTTTGTACAAATCGAGTCAAACTGGTGGCACGAAACCGACGGTGACGGTCAATTAGGGACAGCGGAGTAAATGTTAGACATGTCTTGTCGTACCAGTATTCACAGGCAGTGTACCATTACTCCCTCCATTCCCAAAAAACATACAATTCTAGCATAGTGTTACGGTTTAGTATCTTCTGTTTGATTAATTATAGAAAAATCTATTAATATTTATGTTATCAAATAAATATCATTAGATTCATTACGAGATGTATTTTTTTAATAAATTAATTTAAAGTCATAAATGTGAATAGTATTTAGTAGAAATTTGGTTAAACATATGTTACTTTTATGGGCACGGGAACCTGTAGGTGCATGTTTTGGGAACGGAGGGAGTAATTGTAGATGTCCTCTCGTTGGATGTGCAGGTGGAGAAAAATTGTCATGTGCTTGCAAGAAAAGCAGATGATAAATAAATAACTCGAAAGAAGAGTTGGTGGCAGTGCAGCATCGTTGCACATATACCCATTGACCGAATAATCTGAGCGAACCTCGTCAGTGACAAATTTTACCAAGGAATTTAAGGCCTGCTCTCGCATGTACATCACTAACTGTGCTTTGAATTTAAGGACTAGTTTACAGGCGGAGTGCGTTGCGCACGAGATGTCTTGTTTGTTTTCATGTGTCGACCTGGGTCCAAGGCCACAGGAGCCCTAGCGACAGGGTGCCTTGGCGCTGCATCTGCTCTTGCTCTGCTTTGTTTATGCTCTGAACTACTTCCTCGTTGCTCTGTTCATATATATACGATGCCACAGCTTTTCCGGTGCTTGGAAATATTATTAAGCATACATATGCATAGATAGGCAGGTCGTGCCTCGTTTCACCAGGTTGCCACCTTGCATACAAACATAGCATCAGAACGAACCGACCAGGCAAGAAGAATAATCACAGACAGACAGTGTTGCTCCTTCAGAAAGCAGAGGACCTGTACGTTTCGTTCCTTGTTTGGACGACAGACAATGAAATCAAGATTTACCATGGCATGGCATGCCATGGATGCATACATACCACCTGTTCTCAATTAGTCAATAGTCTAAATTAAGCAGGGATGGAACATAGGTTATACGTGTATATATATTTGTGAAGCCCGCGAAGCAGAGGAGAAGGTTTTTGGGGGGATCGGGAAAGCAGAGGAAGGACAACCTTTGCTCTGCCTGTTTGTGTTCCAAGTCTGCTTGCGGTCTACTATATAGTATTACAGAACATTCCGTTTCTCACCACACCTTCATTATAAATAAATCCACTAGTGCTAGTGTTTCAACACAAGGACTATATTCAGCACTCTGCTTCTCACCATATAATTTGGCTGGCATCGCCCAGACCAAGTCAATGTGTACAGAGTCATGTGTGTCTCACTAGAAATGAAATTTGGCCAAAGCAAAGGCAATCAGATGGCACAAAACTGAAATCTGCGTGCTGGAGATGATGAGCTCGCACCAATTCGATTCCCTTCCATTCCCACTGCAAAGAATAGGCATATCGATACCTGCATAAATCAAGTTCGCTTCAGAAGACGTACTAAGGGAGCATTATGCAAGGGACTATGACCGCATTTACTTGCGTCAGAAAAGTAACAGCCAGGATAAATAATTAGATATATACCTGCTTCATTTCTGATCCGGCGGTGCAGCAATTAATCTTCATCTTTAGCTAAAGTAGTCGATAGTGGGTGAGTTAATGTGGCTGATCTTGTCGTTCTCAGATGAGCATCCTGTTGCCAAGGATTCATACAACTTCTTGTTGCAAGTCAATTTGAGATACCTTGGGGTTACAGCTGTCAGATATTTTGGAAGTGTCTCCATGGTGGTGTCCTCCATCTCCATGCTGTCAAGTGATGGGACTCCTTCCAGGACCTCCAGATTCGGGCAGCTGAAGATCCTTATCTTCTGCAACCTGGAGAGGCCACTGATCCTCGTAAGCTTAGGGCAATCGAGCACGTCAAGTTCCACAACAGAAGGGAAGTTATCCACATATGTCAGGTTGCTTAGCTTGTACAGGCTCAGTTCTCTCAAAGCAAGCCTCTTCATGCTAGCGAGCCCTGTTGGAAGACAACTCAGCTTGCAGTTACCAATCACGATAACCTTGAGAGCAGGCATAGCCATAGCATCTACAGTCAAATCCTCGCCCTGCTCCTCCCAGTCCCATTCCTCCCATTGACATAAGCCAACCAAATGAAGAGTTGCCAGATTAGCAAAACCTACAACTGATCTAGTAGTGACAATACCTCTACCCACTTCCATGGAGGATGGTGACTGGAACTCAGGCCCAACACTCTTGACGGCTGGTGCGTCATTAATGGCTAGAGACTCCAAACTAGGAAGCTTGCACAAAACCATTGGGGAGTTGGGTGCAACAACCAAGTTCATACATCTTTAAAATCCTCAAGCTCTTAAAGACCCATGTAGTTGGAACCATCATCCAATTTGGTAGCCTGCTACCAAAGTATCCTTTAATGCTTATATGTCGTATGCTGGATGGAGGGCTGAGCTCCTCAATTACCTCCTCCACGGCTCGCTGCTGCTGTTGCTTCTTGGTTTCATCCCTCAGTCCCATGAATCCGCCGCTACTCCAATATAGTCCCAAGTGATCAAGGTGCCCCTTGCTACTAATCATGGCCATTTCAGCCAACGAGCTAGCAGCCACATTTTTTCTAGACAATGTAAAGTAAGCTTCCTAAGCTGGGACAAAGGACCTATCTCTTCCAAGCTGCACCAGCACCTGCCCTGGTTGTTGTCCAAATGTACTCGGAACCCACAAAGTGTTCTTAGATTTTTTAACTGACCAAACCCCTTGGGTATTATAACATTGTCATGGGAACCAAACATGTTAAGAGTTCTTAGATGCAGAAGCTGTGTAATGCAGCTAGGAAGATGGTCTAGCTGTGGACATTTCGGAACCACAATGTGCTGCAAGAACTTCATCCTATGAATGTCTCCAGGTAGCCTAGATATGTTTGTATTCACGAAGTGGAGGTATCTCAGGTGTCTCAGTTGACATAGAGAGTCAACCAATCTATCACAATCAGTACCACCGCTTATAAGCAGCACTCTTAGGGTAGAAAAACTCCTTAATGAGTCACCAGGCTTAACATTAATTCTATGATTTATAATTAAGGTTCTTACTGATTTGTGCTTCTGTAGAATATCCCATTCTAGTGCTGATTTGGTTGATCCTATAGACAAGCGACGTACATGGCCGATCCTGCTACCACCTTCATCTTGCTCCTCCTGGACCACAAAAAGATTCATCTTTGGACATAAACTCAGCAAAAGATCGCACCACGTCATGCATGGTGCATGAATTTCGAGTGATAGCTGATCTTTCAGTTGGTTCAATAAGATTCCTCATGATCAGCTCCCTGGTAATACCCTCTTGCTATTTCTTCTAGCCAATCATCATATGAACTACTTCCGTCTGGTGCATGGATAAATCCTCACTGATCCACATCAGAACAACTTCATTTTTCCAAATACTCGTACCTTTTGGGAAAAGTGAGCAGTATAGGAAGCACTGCTTCAGCTGGGGAGACAAATGCTCATAGCTCAAGTAGATTGCATTGTCCAGTTCCTTGGGCAATCCAGCTATTGACCATGCACGATGGTTCAAAACAGCCTCCCAATCACCCTCACTTCGGGGCTTCGTACTTAGTAGTCCTCCCATCACTTTGATAGCAAGTGGTAAACCTCCACACTTGCTGATAATTTTCATCCCAACATGTTTCAGGTGATTAGTTCCATGTACCTACCAGCACAAAACAACCATTTCCACTAATAAAACATTTAATTTACAATATTTAATTTGTAAAAAGGTATCCAATTAGCCAATTTGTTAAAGTATATAATCTTTTATATGCTGCCCCCGCCCACCCACCCCTTGCGCGGAAGAAGTTAAAATGGTAGATACTCCTTGTGTGCGAAAAAGAATGCAATTTTGGTATTCACACCAGTCAAACTAGCTCAAATCTGACCAAATTTATATTAAATAATATTGACATTTTTGTTTCTAAATAAAATTATCATGAAGAAATATTCTATAAGTTTTTTATATAATTTTGGTCAAACTTCAAATTATTTGACTTCTTGGGAAGTGAGAATTGCATTCTTCCTATAAATGTTCAGTTTGGACTTTGTGGGCCCATCTCACGTTGATGCACATTAATTTTTGGCTTTCATATAGTTTGCTACCAAAACTTGCCAACATCACACATTTGGCTTGCCAAATCGATGATATATATTTTTGTGCAACTTTTCACAACTTTTGCTTATTGAATACTTGGCATGGAAAATTTCGGTAGCCAATCAAGCATGACTTAAATATGCATAAATTGCCAATATCAAATTATGATTTTAGTGGCCAATTTTACATGTAGATGGGATCGTAACTCGAAATCATTCTCAAATATGTGTTGTTTAGCTTATCATTATGGATGTTGTCTCTAGGAGCTCTTAAGCTTTTATGCGTTGTTGCAAGGGTGTCTCCTTCCATGCAATGGGTTCATTCCCTAATGTCTGTTATTTTTTTCTTAATAGTTGAATGTACAACTAGAGTTTCAACTTATGATATATGCATAAAAACTTTCAATAACAAATAGGATCAAATATGAAGGCTATTATCTACGTCCATGACATCGCAGCTCACGGACAACAACACATTGTGGACACATAGATTTGTGATGCAAACAGATAAAAAACTATGAATATTGATGAAAACCATATAGATTACTTGGTCAAACTATGACACCTAGATAGTAGCAACAAAGTATCTGTATGAGTATTATGCATAAAAAAAAAAAAAAAAGAGAGAGAGAGAGGGCATAAAAAAGAAGCAATTTGATTAGTTATAGGTACTAAACATTTCCACAAACTTCTAAGACTTTTGTATCTCAAAGGTTCAAGGCTGTACAGGAGCACTTTTAACATTATAGTGTGGATAATTTAGATGCGGAATTATGAGTTACTTGAGATTCAGCAACAAAGCTCGATAATTTTGATGCATATTTGTGGCTTTCCTTGGAGTTATTTATCATAATAACAAATGAGGATAATAATACGCATCCTTTCTTATAAAACAACTAGTTTGTGATACCATTGTTTTCTAAACCTACAATGTAAAAATAGGCCCTAAATAGATGGAGTTAAGGGAATAATGTGCATTAAACTGCCAAAAAAAATGGTATGTGTTCACTAACTTGACCATGTGTTGGCGGCAACTGTTTGTTGAGCAACAACCAAGCATCGTCTTCGTTGAGTGGGCTGACATGATGTTGGTAGAAGGAGGCTCCGGTCTGTAGGGCTAAGTCTTCTAATCTTGTAGTGATTAGCACCCAGTTTCCCAGTTCATTTTTAGTAGCATTTCTAACTGGAACACTAAGCACATTGCTCCATGCTACATTACTCCATACATCATCCAGGACCAGGAGAAACCTGCCCGTGGACAAGGTGTTGGTGAGCTTCCGTGAGAGGAGGGTCTTGTCTTGCAACCCACCATGGACTCCCCCAGCATGCTCGATTGCTGTCCTGAGAAGCTCAACCTCGTCAAAGTGTTGGGTAATGCTTAGCCATATCTTCACTTTGAAGTGCCCTTGGACAGTGGTCTCATTGAAGATCCTCTGGGCCAAGGTGGTCTTGCCCATGCCACCTGTGCCCACAATGGCCACCCCTTTAATGTCATGGTGTCCAGTGATGGTTAGCAGCTGAGCAAGCTCCCTTGTATCCCTCTCAATCTTCTCACCAACAATAGCTGACTCAACAAACTCAGATGTCACGTTCTCTCTAGTGGACATCCTATGTTCTGGCTGGGATCCTAGATTGATGAAGTTGAACTTGTGAGCCTCTTTTGTATATGTTGTCCAGCCTCTGGTTCAGCTCCTTGATGTGGCTGCCTATCTTGTGTGCGAAGACAGGATTCCGTAAACAGGAGATCAATGGCCGGCAGCAACCTGGAGCCTTTTCAACAATGCAGCTACCTTTCGATTCCCTCTGCTTGTCAGCTTCAATTTGACATAGGTCCAGGATGTCAGTGGCGTCATACATGGCGTTCTTGAGCTTCTGCACCCATCTTTGCACACTCAATTCAGTGATGCGCTTCCTCTCAGCATCAGCAAGGAAGCATTTGATACTTTCCATGTTGTTCTCTAGTTTCTCAATATCGCCGGATATGCCTAGCAGCATTTTCACCTCTTCTGTTGCCATGTCGGCTATCAGCTGCATCACGTAGGGTCCCATAGCATCCAAGATGGCAGCCATGGCTCGAGCAAACGTCCGTCCTATACGTATACAAGTACATCAGAATCAAACACTTGTTTCTTTAGAAAAACCACAGGATCATTTATTCTTTTGTGTCGCTCACACTAGATCACCTTACACTGGATCCTCATGATATGGAATGTGATCATTCTATTTTCAAACTAGATCTATGGGTTGTTTTAAAGAGAATTAGGATTTGCAAATGGATAAGAAAATGCTGTAGTTTAAGGATCAAGGCGTGTAGTATGCTTATTTGCACCAAAAGGCGAGCAGCAGGGAGTTTAAAGATCAAGACGTTTAGTGTACTTACACCGATCAACTTGGAGTTTAAAAGCTAACGCTGGAGTAGAAGCAGTCACGCTCTAGCTACCTATTTCGCTGTTCTTTTTCCTTTTTATTTAGGAATGATACATATAGAACATGCAGTTAACATGTAGATGCGCTACTGATACAGGCATGATCCTACATTAATCTGAATACAACAATCATGCATGTATAGGTAGCTAGCGAAACAAACGTAGAGCATCTCTAAGAGGATCTATACATAAAGCCAGGCTCCTAAAAACTCCCAAAATCACTATCCATCTCTTTTGCAATCTGAAACCACCCTTCTCGCTCTCCATCAATAGAGAGGCTACACTGCTCTCTAAATTCAAAATGTGGTAGTTCCCCCATGAAATTTGCACACAAGAAAAAATGTGATAAGGTGTTAAAGTATACAGAACCAAAACTAGAGATATATGTAGGAAATATATATGGGATGGTTCTATAAATACAGATATAGTTGAAGGTTTAGAGAATCTCTTGGAAAAGGATGGACGAACAATGCAAACAAGCAAGAAGATATTAGACAAATGAACTTTAAAATTGTCGCTGCATATATAGTTGCTGGATAGAGGATGGAATAATCACCTCAATTTGCCGGTACTGCTTGCGTCTCAGTTGGTGTTGGGCTAACTGCTCTTGAGGAAGTAATGCGATAGGCACAGCGGCAGCAGGCATGTGCCTTAGCTTATTTATGATGGACCAGGTGGAAAAAGGAAAAAAAAGTTGACGATCCAATTCTTGCTACACACTCCAAGAATCGAGTGCCAGACTTAGAATGGAAGCAGGCATTACTCGTAGAGTAGTATATAGTTGTTGTATATTAGGCAACTCAGCAATGCCTTGCTTGATGATTGATAAATGCACCGTTAATTAACTAAAATAATTGCTTAATTTGTGCTAGGAATAGAAATCAGACATTGCTGGAACTGGAATATCCTGTGTACTACTCGCAGTTGTCCTTTTCCTGTGTCCAAAGGCAAACTGAACGCAGGAATTCCTTGCCTCTGGAACTGATACCCGCTTTTGTTAATGGAAGAAAGGAGATGAAGATACAATGCTTGTTACACACTCTAAGAACCAAACTTTAGAGTTGTTCTGTCTCACTTACAATTCCTTCCTTCTTTCATTCAGGAATGAATTCTGCAATCTCGCAGCATGTTTTTTTTTTGTACACAGACAGCATGCATGCCGGAAGCAGGTCAGAATTGTGCACATCGCAAGTTATGCCTTACTTGATGACTGGTAATTGCAAACAAGTCGTTTCTAGTCGTTTAATCTGTGCTAGGCTGCTAGCTGCATCTACATCTATGCTTCTCCGCCTAAAGGCTGGCTAGTTGAATGCAGGGATCCCCTTCATCAGATGCTTAATGTTTTTCTTGTCTGAATAATTTCCATGTCTCTTCCTTCCTGCTCTCATGTTATTTTCGTTCATCTTTCTCAATCGCACCCTTGCATACATGGCGTTGCAAGGAGGCTGGTCCCGGCCGGCCATTTGGCTTGTGATCTGCTCTGATCCGTTATGTTTTGCTTCCTTGCAAAGCAGAGCATCTCTGTGTGTGTATGATATACTGGTGCAAAGCAGAGCATCTGCAGAGAGGATAAGGAGATGTTGGCAGGGATCGGAAAAGCAGAGGACAAACATGCTCTGACTGTGTGTGTTCATTCCATGCATGTCGGCTTGCGGTGGGGTTTATCACACAACGTTTCATTCATCAACACACACCTTCATTCATTTGCTCGAGTAATCGCTGGTCCAAATGTTATGCGGATCCATCGTCTGTGAGCCGACGGCTGCTGCTATGGCTTATGGCCTTGACAAGAATGTTCTTATACTAGTATCGTGCTCGTGCGTTGCTACGGGGATAACTAAGATTTCATACTAAAAACACACATATCGCACGATAAGTTTACAGGACTGTGAAATTAAATATCTATGTTAAAGTGACAATCGATCCAAACAAGTTCATGAAATTAACAAGTCACGAGAGCACGGCATCGCAGGATCACCAACTCTAATGTATAGACCTTCCGTAGGTTGCAATGGGAACAAATAATGCCCTAATAATTTGAGCATGAACATGTTGTATAGTTACAAAAACCAATGAGTGCTCGAAATGTCAACACATTACACAATCGAGTCTTACTGCCAACAACTTTCTTCCTCTCTTCCACATTGAGCCGATCTCTAACATGAGTGAGATGTGGCCAAAGTCAAGGTCTATGCCCATGCGTTAGAATGGGGACAATAATTATGTATATTGGGGCAATTTTTCTAAACAGTGTAATAATAAGAATCATTCATCATTCAACCATGTAAGACATATGCACTATGAAACTATATTTTTGTCACTTTACATTGAGCACAAGGTTTGCAAGACAATTCTTGGTTGTAAGTGTTATGATCCATGGAGAAGACTCAGCGTGATTTAGAATGGCCCACTGATCACACATCCAGCCAGCTACTCCTCCCCCTGCATCAAATCAACAGGAATGAGGGAAATAGTTGCTAAAAACCTAAATGCATCTGAAAGCCTCTTCTTAGAAAAAAAAATAAGTATTAAATGTTTAACACACGTGTCCGTACAAAACTGAGTACAAGAGGAGGGGGTTTACCTCTGTAAAGTGGCGATGGCAGGTGGTGGAGGCGGGGCTGGCGAGGAGGCATTTGTGATGCCTCCCCTCGCCTTCGCGAACGATGGCTCCACGCTAGGGCTTCCTTACCCAGCGACCTCCTTGATGAACCCACCTACGCTTAACGCCTCCACCTCAGCTGGCCGCAACACAATAGTTTCTTCTTCTCTGCAACGTTTGAAAAAGTCAAAGTCATAAATCTTCATGCTTAAAAATTCAATTCATTTAAGAACAATATATCCCAAGAATTTACCTACCATTTATCTAAAGAGAAGTATAGGAGAACTTGAGTCGACCCAAGAGATCATCACATCAGCTGCTATTTGGTTCTATAAATGAAATGATAACAGAAGTAGACAGTGCAATATCCACGAGGAGCCTTCCCACTCCTCCCACTGTTTTAGAGAGACACCTTCCAACACAAACTATAGGCTACCATGAACTGCAATTAGCTTCCCACTGAAGTACATTTTCCTATCATATAACCATAGCATGAGGAGCAAACTCTCTTGCATACCCATTTACATTTTTGCAGTACAAAAAAGGTTACCCACCTCCTCATGGATCAGACCAAGTAAAGTAGAATTTGTGTGTGCTCCTCATCAGTAGCCTTCATTAGATCTGTAATGAAATTAGCACATAGGAAATAAAAGGCTACTCTTGTTAGAAAAAAAAAATATTGTAGCAAGTAAGCAGCAGCTAAGTTTAAGGCATGAACTTTCTTATAAGCATATTGTTTTCGCACAAGGATTAAATGGAAATCGCACACCAGAGCACAGGATGATTGTTGCAGGAAACTTGAGCATGCGAGAGATCTGCTATAAACAGAAAGTAATGGACAGCTAGCAACTTCCATTTTGCCATGTAAAGATCACTACAGTCTGTCGACAGTTCCTTTTTTTTTTTTTTGTGAATAGACAGTTCCAGACTCCAGCATGGTTGAAGATTAGTAATAAACAGAGGAGGTTACCTGTCTCTACCACTTTCAGCAATGAGGCCGATGGCCTCCAGCCAAGCACAACACCAAGATGCCAATGCACCCTAGACTGGACCAGCCAAATGAGCAGCCCAGAAATACAGAGAACCAGTGCCAAGCACAACACCTGATAGAATTCCGCAGGAAACCCATCAGGTCCTGGAGCTTTATTATGCTCCATTTGGAAGACTGCATCCCTCACCTCAGATTCAGTGAAAGGACTAATGAGGATATCATTTTCCTCTGGGGATACTTGTGGAATATCTAAGATTTGATCTTCAATTAGTGTGATCTCAGAATTTTCTGGTGGCCCAAAAAGGATTTTTATAATAATTAGTAATATGGCTTTTGAGACGGTCATCGCCAACAATCACACCTTGATCATCTTCAAGTTTATAAATATGTTGCTTACGATGTTTCCCATTAGCCACTAGATGAAAGAACCTAGTATTAGCATCACCCTCCAAAAGGGTTTTTACTTTGGCTCTCTCATACCATTTTAGTTCCTCCTCTCTCAAAAAAGACAAACTAGACGCTCCTTTAGGTAGTGTTTAAAATTGATTTCTTGATCGAGATAAAGGGCCAATTTCAGCCTTCTTATCAAGATTCTCTAAAAGAGCTAACAAAATTTTCTTTTTTTTTTACAGAGGATCCTGCTGTATGTTTAGCCTAGCCTCTAAGATGTTGTCTGAGTCTCACGGATCTTAAACCGCCAACGCTCAAGTGGGGTCGAATCTCGAATTCTCAGATTGCCAGATATTTGCAACCATGTCATAAAAAGCCATCCCGAATTAACCAGCCCCTCTCAAATCTGAAGGTCGGTTTTCGGTTTGGTGAGTCGAAGCTCTAGTGTTAACCACAAGGGGGGTATGGTCAGAAATATTCCTATCTCTAGGCTCGACCGTCGTTAATGGGAACTGATTTTCCCACTCCGTACTGACTAGAACTCTCTATCTAGTTTTTTCAAAAGTAGGGTGGTCTCCCCAGTCCCCACCCAAGTATATTGGCGGCCTGACATCACAATCTCCCTAAGATCAAGAGATTCAATGACAGCATTAAATAGATTTGGCCATTTAGGATCAAAATCCCCTGAGCTTTTATCCTCAGGTTTTCTCATTATATTAAAATCTCCTCCTATCAGATATGGAAGGGATTCCTTAGAGCAAGTGTTGGCTATCTCAGAGTGGAAAGCGCTTTTGTTTTGGTGTTGTGCTGGCCCATACACTGAGTATAGCACAAATTTGAAGCCATTTGTCTTAAATCTTAGGGTGAATTTCACATAGAAATCCCCTTCATCAATGGCTCCAATATCAAAAACATTCAGGTCAACCCCTAACAATATGCCCCCTAATCTACCGTGTGGTGCCATGGTATGCCACAGGAATTCCTGTCCTCCACAAAGATTTTTGAGGACATGATCTGAAAAAGAATCCCTACCAGTCTCAGAGAGAGCTATAAAATTAATTTGCTCCTCCTTAACTAATTCTGCCAAAAATCTGTGTTTAGCCAAGTCTGCCGCTGCACCTCTCTCTATTCCGTAACACCCCTTTCATTTTAGGATAATTTTTGAGGGGTTTTTTGGCTTTCTAGGAAGTTTGCCTTTGTTAGAATAATTGGCATTATTATATTTTTTTCCTTACGTCGAACAGGGGAGAGATCTATGATTTGATCATTCTCCGTATCCGTGACATTCTCATTTAGATTTCCACAAGCGTGGCTGAGAACTGCCTCCAGTCTTTCTTCCCGCCGTCATCACTATTGGGATAACTAGCCTTATAATTTAAATGGCTCTTTTTGTGATTAGCACAGAGCACTAACCTATCAACCTCTAGATTTTTAATAACAGTAACATCCGAGGAACCTAGGTTAATGCCTAACCTACCAAGGTTTGAAATAATATGCGAATTTATAAAGCTTGAAAAAGAAGTACCTGATGATTCAAGATTCCTTTTCGCCGCCATTCGCTCCACCTTGTCCAGGTATATTCATCCGCCATCGCCGCTGCCCTAGTGCTTCGACGCAACTGCTTGACGTAGCCACCTCCTTTGCCTCTATGATATTAGCAGCTTGAGGTACGTCACTAGCCGGAGATAAGATCCCAAAGATCAAAACCCGCAGGAATCGGCGAAGTGAGCTCCGCGACTTGGCGGCGGCACGGAGATCCTGCCCTTGCAGCTTGTAGCCCCTAGCATGGGGCGCCACCCGCCGGCAGTGAAGCCCCGCTGTATCGACGGTCGGCGGGGTCACCCCGCAGCAACTCCATGCGGGTGATTCCACTATAGGTGCGGCCAAGGTCCCCACCCGAGGCGGATGTGACCCCCCACGCGTCGTGGAGCCGCCTCGATTGAGTCGGGCAGCGGTGTATCTCCAGGCAGCGGTGTATCTCCAGACGCGGCCAAAGGCAGGGACCGGTGGTACGGCCAAGGCATCGCTCCCAACGAGGCGGGTGTGATCCCTCGGCGTCGCCGAACCGCCCGGCGTCGGGCAGCGGAAGTCCTCAAGGTGGGCGGCAGGATTCCCCCCTTCGTGTAGCGACCCCGGATCAGCTACTACAATGGGTGAGGGAGCTCTCCCTGCAGGTGGTGATGGTGGTTCCACCATGACTGTGGGCGCTGATAGCCCCCTAGCCAAAGGAGCGGCGGATGGTGTAGTCTCTTCCTCATCCGTGTGACGGCCGCGTGCTCACCCTCCATGATGAGGGACACCGTGGCGAGGACGCCTCACAGGGGCGGAGAGGGACGGTGCAGCCCCCTCCCCCCCCCCCCCCCCACCCCCGCGAGGTAGGGGGACGGCGGGAGAAGTCCCGACATCCAAGCCTCTAATGAGTGCAAATGGGTCCTCCTCCGGGAGCAAGGGATCTTCTTCTGTCGAAAAAACTTTTTTTTTTCGACCCCATCATCATCTTCCGCCATAACTTTAATGCTAAATTCTTCAAAGAGTTGCCCACAAGCCAAATCCGTAACCCCTTCCAAAGACCACAACCTTGTTTCGAGGAGTTGTCTTCTGGGTAGTGGAATTTTTCCCACTAGTGTTGTCATTATTCCCCAAAGCCGAGGGTTGTTTATCGCCTCCTCCATATCATGGTCACCACTGCTATCAGGATCAGCATCCTCATTTGCTAATAGGTCATCTTCCTCCAGATTGAAGGGCTCTTCTCTTGGAGTTTCATCTGCTTTGAAGAAAAGGCGGTAGATGTTGGTCTCAACACACACATCGGCAAAGGTGGGGATTTTTTAGCATCGAACACCGCCACAAGAATACGAACTTCTCCAGTTAATAGAAGATGCTTCATATCAACCTTTTGTGTAGCTCCAATGATAGTGCCCACCGCCCATAAGGGTAAAAAGGAACGAAGGACTCGTGGTACCTTAGTAACAGTCACCCAAACCTGATCCAAAACTCTGATAGGTTTGACATCATCAACAAACTCTTCAAAATGGAGAGTACCTTCCTTATTCTTTGTAGTGACTGTACGGATAGCAATCATGCGATCCAACTCTCCTTTGCTAGGGAATGGAACAACAAAAGTCGCATCACTTTGTTCTTGCACGCATAACTCCCATCGAACCGGTATGATTCTTGCTAATTCGCATAAGAGCAATCGGTGGGAGACGCTGCCCGCTTCAACTCGTAATGAGGGCAGCCACCGAGGAATGGATCGGCAAAACAATGTGAGTGTTCCTTGCAGCTTGATTTGGAAGAAGCCCATGCCATCCACAACAGCAGCGCAATACGCCACTGGAAGGTTTAGGGGCCCCGAGTTGTGGACACCGATTAGTGTAATGGTCTTCATTGCGATCACACACTCAAGCGGCGTTTCCTTTTCACCGCTTGCCTTGATCAGCCCCTTTTCCCAGGATACCGCGGCAGGCTCGGATTTTCAATTGCAGGAGCCGTCCGAGGCACCAGGAGCAACCGCCGTGGTTTCCAAATTACCGCCTTTGGTTGGTCGCCGAGCCGCTGCCTCGGGGTTGCCCGCGGCAAGAGCAAAGAAGCCATGACCACGCTGATTGCCAGTGCCAGCACCCGCCACGCCACGACCACGACCGGTGGCGCCCACAGCTGCCCCATCGACGATGCCACCTCCAAAGATGAACCCGCTGTCCGTGGCCATGGGACGTGATTACGACCACGACCCGCTTGTCCCCGACCTCGTTTCCACCCCCGACGCCACCCGCCATGAGAGCAGCAAGGTATGATCTCGAAGGTGAAACCGACGAGAACAACGCGGGGTTGATGATGCGGCGATTAGGTTTCCTGTGGGGCGCCTCGGATGAGTGGCGGCGATGTGATGTTGATCGACGCAGACAAGGAGTATTTCGGAGAGGTGGGGAGAACAGAGTGGGGTTGATGATGCGGCGGTAATGTTTACCGGCCCGGGAGGATTGGCGGCGTAGTGATCCCAGACGCCGTGGGACTCCCGTGCTTCGTGTTTGATCTCGATGGAGCGGCGTGACGACCCAATCCGTGCGGAGGATGTGTTGACCTTCGCTTGAGCCGCACCAGTGAGCCCGGTCCCTCTGATCCGACCGGGATGGCCCATCCAATTTGAAACATGAATCCCCTACGAATTCGGATTACCAGTGTACAAAGATCGTGATGCACCATCAAAGCCGGGATGAGGATATCACCGAAGTTTCATCGCCGGGCGTGGATCGCGGTGGCGGCAAATGTCCCTTCCACAAGCTCTTCCATGGAGGCTTAGTCCTGATTGGACTCGGGACCTTCTTCCTCCTTGCCGTAGGACACACCGACGTTACAGAATCGCGTGCCGGTGAAGGATCAGTTGGCCGTAGGGGTTGATCTTCAACGGCAACACCGTGATCTTCATCCGAATCGAATCGGTCCCAAAACTTTCCCTGAGCCTTCGCACATTGGAACGCCGCCAAATTGTAGGATTTCTTCTCTAGCAGCGATCATCTTGCGGCATAGAATCTCTAGGTCTTGGTGCGGAGGATCCTTCGCCGTGGCATCTCATAGCTTCTCCCGGACGGATCGAAAGGATCTTGAAACTCGGCACCGGGGAGGACCGGCTCGGCATGAGCCGGCGGCCCGCCAAGAGTGCGAGGAGCAGAGGGCGGAGAAGGGCGTACTAAGGAGGCGAGGCGGCGCCGATGCGGGCGGCAGCGCCGGGCGTGAGGCGGCGCTGAAGGCGGCGGGCGATCCATGGTGCTTCATGGGGACCGTCCCCAACCCAATTTTTTTTCCTATCCAGAAGGGTGTCTTTGAGGTGTGACACTCACCTTGGTGCAGAGGATTTTCACAACTGGATGATGAACCAAGTCAAATAAATAAATAAAAATAAAACTGGATGATGAACTACTTTGTCCAAGAGTTCAAGACGAAAAATAAGAAGGATATCATTGGCAACCCGTGAAATTTTTGTATTTTGCTCCGTTTTTAAAAACATTTTTTACAGATAGTTACTTGTCAAAACGTTTTCTAAAAATAGACCATTTTTTGGCGTATTAGAACACGCCGCCGAGGTATGAGGCTCGGCGCGAGTCAGACGACGCCGAACTTTTGCCACGTCAGCGTGGACTCCAGTCGCAGTTGGCACAAAGGCGTTGGGCCCCGCGTACCTCGGCGCTGTGTTACTCGACGCCGAGCCACAGACCTCTGCGTGGCACAACTCGACGCCGAGGTCTGGGCTGCCAGCGCCGAGAGCCGTGGCAGGTGGCTTCTCTTGGAGCAGACAAAACCAGTGTGGCCGGTGGCAGCGTGTGGACAACATTGGTACCTGGGGTTTGGATAGGGCAGAGGCGTGTTGGTCTTGGGTACCCGGGATGGTATGGTTGGCTGCATTTTTATCAGTGCGAACAGCTGGTGTGAACCCGGCTGCCCTGGTGAAAAGCGGAGCCATGCTGTTTCACATCCTGATCTACGCCGTCTGTCCCAAAAAGGACGACGCTACGGGAAGCGTGTCACCAAACTTTCTCGACTTTGGTAGATTTGTAGAAAATATGTGCAACATTTATATCTTCAAATAAATTTGTTAAAAAAACTAGACTTAAAGATCTTTCCGATGATATTGATTACTTAACATAAATATTTATATATTTGAATATATAATTACCGACAGTTTGAAAACGTTGACTTATCCGGGCGAGAATGACATCTATTTTTGGGATAGAGGGAGTACGTGCGACATTATTGTTTGTGACAATTTCGGCATTGGACAGCTAGGGAAGCAAAATCCGGACTGTGTTTATATGAAGCTGAAAAGCACTGTGGCACTTTTCGCTTGTATTTGATAATTACTGTCCTACTATGGGCTAATTAGACTCAAAAGATTCGTCTCGCAAAGTACAACCAAACTATGCAATGATTGTTTTGTTTACCTACATTTAATGCTTCATGCAACGTCCAAAAAATTCGATGTGACTGAGAATCTTGGAAACTTTTTAGAAACTTTTTAGGAACTAAACACAGCCCTAATCTGAGACGACGCTGGTGTATTCTGTGCTCGTGGCTGGTGGCGAAGAGAGGTTGGTGACTGCCGTGTGGGGCCCTCGGAGTCTGGCAAGTTGGATCCTGTAAACTTTATCTCTACAACATAAAAAGAACAAAGAGGAGACAATTTTTGGTGCGACATTTGCCTTGGTTCTGCCCATCCGTCACCCCATGCGACACCGCGTAAGTTGAAAGGTGAAAGTGTGCGTGCGATCCCCAATTAGAGGAGAGAAAAACGGAAATAAAATTTCGCCTCAATTTCAACCGCCTGGTGCGATCCCACCTGCCTCCCCACGAGCGCTCCAAATTTAGAAAGGCAGGCGCGGGCGTTCTCCTCCACCACTGCAATCATATCCCTACCCCCTCGCCCGCAATCCCTCCTCCCATGCGACAAATTTGGCAAGGACCGTGGCATGCCCTGCCCTGTGCGATCGCATCACGCCGCCACGCATTGCCTCGCCGCGCCGACGCCTCGCCGTACGACCGTCCGTGCGACCATGCGACGGCGCCGCCGGAACCACCGCCGTGGCCTCCACGATGCCCGTGTCGTCGTCCTCGCCATTCGCCCGCGCCATGCACCTGAACCGTCATCCATGGCTGCCGCGCCGCCGCCTCGACGACACCAGACGTGCCGGCGCGAACGTCTCAGGTGCGGCGGCCGAGTGGTGGGCGTTGGCCACAAGGCGGCCGCAGGTGCGTTGCTCAGTGCTATCAGTCTGCCACATATATGCAGATAACCTATTCGATGAAATGTATGAATGGTGTGGATGCTTTTTCTTTTGTCACAAGATCTTATTTAATTGGGTTCATCAAAATCTAGCCTTGCTGAAGTCAATATGTCTAATTTCGTTCATATGTAAGATCGATAACAAATTTAATGTCAGCTTCGTTCCCAACTCCTCACAATTATTGTTCGTATAAAAGTTTGCCATGTAGCATAGTTAGGTTGAGTCCTTAATATATTTGTTATTGCCTCTTGCATACGAGGTCTTCAAGGATTCCTCTTTAATATAATGTGCCGGGGTCAAAAATAGCGTTTCACTTTATAAGCTCTACATTCTTTGAAGCGAAATATCAATGTGTGATACACTTCTATTTGCTTTTTTTATCTCTGTGTTGGATTTTGCAGATATAGATTGGTAGGGATGCCTATAATACACTATACTGATCTACTAAGCCGGATAAACCTCCCCTGTTTAGTTGGTGAAATATATTGGGTTCGGCTCTTGTAGCACTTTTCGTTTGTATTTGGTAATTATTGTCCTACCATGGACTAACTAGATTCAAAAAGATTCGCTCTCGGACTTTTCAGCCAAATTATGCAATTAGTTTTTTTACTTACCTACATTTAATGCTCCATTTATGCGTCAAAAGATTTGATGTGACAGGTAATGTAGCACTTTTGGGTTCACTTTTCACCAACTAAACAGGGCCTACTCTAAAACAAATTTACAGATCGTTTTGCGCACTCTATCCCATCATTCAGGTACTTATTCCATCATTTTCATTTCCCTGCCGTCGAAGTTGGACAGTGGGAGCACAATCAAAGACTCTCCTATGTGAATGGTATATTGCTGGTCAAAATAGTATAGTGTTGTGTTCCATTATTTTCTAATGTCTAGAAATATTTAAAGTTATTATGGTTTGTCATCGTGCAAAAACTGAAACTTCTTTTTATTTTAACCTGGTGCAGTCATGCATGTGGCCACTCATTTGTGCAACCAAAGGAAATGTAAGTATTTCTAGGCCGCTTCTTTATCCTTCTTCTATAGTCGGCATATTAAAATGCTGACAATTTTCATAGATAGAGCCCTGCTATTAATTTATTGGTGTTATTCGTCACCTCTTTCATCATGCCAAGGAGGCATTCTATTAATTGATTGGTGTTATTTGTCACCTCTTTCATCATGCTGACAATTCTATTGGTGTTATTTGCTTCTTTCAGTGACATAATAATTTCCTTCTACTGGTGTTAACTGCCAACCTGCCTAATCATTATGTGTTCTTGATTTTGCCTGAACAAGGTATCATCATGTCACATTTAGAAACCATGCAGTGAATTGGTGCACTGAGTATTACCAGGCTCCTTTCAGTAGTTAGAAATCACCAGTGGGTTCTAGGTTCAGAGCGCAGCTTAATTACTTTATCAGGGATCCCTTCATAAGTTGAACTGAATCGTTACATTTTTAAATACAGGTCCCCTATATCCAAGCACACATCCATAGTTTTACCAACTTAGAAAATGAAGCACGATCCGAAATCATTCCTGTCGACAGGTGCATTTCATTTATTTAAGATTTTCGTGTGCCTTGTGCCTGGATGAAATAACAAATTGTGAGCAACCTGCTTGCTGTTATCTGGGATGTGCTGTATGCCTGTGATTTTAGCACAAATGGGTTTTGAAACTGTTACTTCGCTATTTTGAAATGATTATTTTCTGTTGCCTGTATATTTAAAATTAGTTTCTAGATGTGTATCGTTTTACTAGAAAAGATCGCGGGCGTTGCCGCTTATGGCCAGTAGAGGTGCCTGTTGTATTAGAGATAGTCCTTGTTTTTTGTTGCTAGCGAAATTGTACCAAGTGAATTAATACTTGTAGTTCTGGATGTCCAAATAAGCCTCTCATTTGAATGAACTGAGAAAATTGTTCAATTGCAGCTGCTGTTTTTGACAGCAAAGATTTAGCATGTCTTTCGGTACCCATCTTTGAAGAGTTGAATCGTGGGGGTCTTCATCATTGAGGAAAACCTGCAGTGGAGCATTAGATCATTAGAGATGTTGGAAATGTTTCACTTGTCAAGTACAAGTAATTATTTCCTGCTGTTGCTGTAACTCATAAGGAAGAAGCTCCTGGACTAAAAGGTTATGATGATCAGAAGTCATCCACAAAATATTTGTAGTGACACGAAATATATAGTAAAACATTTGTTAGTGAAACTTAACACAGCAGAAGGATGCAAAGGGGCTGGCATAGATGCTGCATACATTTAGAGAATGAGATGACATAGTTTCACAAATATAGATCACATTTATTGTGCTAAAAAACTCAGTGCTTACTACTTAGCTTCTTACAAGTGCTACTAGAGAACAATCTACAGTCAGTCATATAATGCAGAAATGAAGGTCCTCCATGGTACACTTAACTCTAGAGCATATTACTTTAGCAGAATTATTTTTAGATGACAAATTTAACAAACCTGAGTATGGCTTTTATATGGGCCAGGCCCTTGTCTGCCATTTTCTCTATGTCCAAGGCTGTCCATTATCACATCTGCTTGCAGCTAGCCAAGTAGGGCAGTAATGAGTTCAGTGGATCGCCTGCAAAATGCACTTAAATAATTTTTACTTTCTTGTTCCAGTAGCATACCTGATTGTAAACGGCTGCCAATTGTTGTTGTAGCTGAACCTATAATGTCACTTGTACCAAATCGCTTAATTCTAAAAAAGGACGCATCCACTTAAATAATTTCGTTGTAGATAGCTGCAAGTTATCACACATCGGAGGAACAAAAGTTGCACTTAAATAATGCTCTAATATTTGAAAAATGCCATTCTATAAAACTTGTAATCAGAGCAGGCGACAAAGACAAGGCAATGCCATTCCAGTTTGATGATATCTAGATTATCTTGTTCCAATGAATCTGAATCTGAATAATCTGAATCTGAATCTGAACTTTCATAGGAGATCACACTGCAGTTATCAGGGAACATTTTACTCATTGATGTGAGGCATAGGTTTATATTATTTCAGTTTAATAGGTATAAGATAAGACTGCATTAATTCAGGCATAGATAGTAAGGGGTAGAAAAGGCTCAGCAATGGATAATATAGCTAGGTATTCACTCTATTATCAGTCTATATGTAAGAGAATTATAAATTATTCAGGCTGACATGCATGAATACCAACTAACACATTGAAAACTACAAGGTTTGTAAGAGTTTTCAAGGTTTGAAAAAAAGGGAGGCACATAGTGAAGTCAGCAAGATGTCATGGCCTTATTCTTTGGACAGCACCAACGTAACAAAGGCCAAAAAGAAGTGACAGGATCTTATAGTCAGTCAGTACGAACTAAACAGGGGACTAACAAGTGAAACTAACCATCAATTGACAAGTGAATAGATCAAGTATGCCATCTAGTTATAGATTATAATACTGAGGGACCAAGCCACCTTCATCTTAGCTAGTACAAATATATGCAACCTGTTCCCTGCAGCAGAACTTTAAAACCTGCAAATAAAGAAGAGCAATTACAAGGAGGTACAAACAATGCAACAAAAAGAAAAAAGTGATTGCATTAGCAATACACCGTAAAAATGCCAAATTAAAGATAAAGCATACTTACAGATTCACTATATACTAAAAAAAATATCAAATGTCATCTGTAAGCTTACTAAAAAAATAGCTAGAGGCAAAAATGGATCATACTTCAGTATCAATCTGTAACTGTTGCTTTTAGGCTGATAGTCAAATGTTAGAGTTTACTTTGTTTGCCAGAATCTATGGCTACCTCAACTTTTGTCTGTTGCTAGAAACAAGGTACTACATATCATTAAAATGTTGAACGAAAAGGTACTACACGTCATTAACATCTTTGGCTAGCAGAATATTACGTATCCTTTATTATCATAATTTCAGTACCAGAAGCCTGAGCAACCTGTCTTGATTTTCTCTCTGAACCGTTGAACTCAAAGGTACAAGATGCCGAATTACAGAGTTAGAAGTTGAAAATCTAGATGTTTAATTGTCAGATCAGGCAAACCATCTCTGATGAAAATCTGCATGTAACTAATTTGGCAGTGGCTTAATTCTTCTTGCTAGATCCAAGAGGTCTTTAGGAACTTGACGTTTCTGAATTATTGACACCTTTCTACTGCGTCCGTCTTTTTTTGCATCTGCAACCGAGGCTTTCGATCGAGCAGTTGGGCTGCGAGTGGCAATACAAAGATAGAGGGAGGCGGATAGCATACCGGATGGCTGCCGGGAAGGAGGACTTGGCGCTGCTATAGAGCCTGGTTGTGGAGACGATGCGCAGGCGGCACCCGCCCAACCGGGCGGCAAGGCCATCCATGGAGCGGAGCTGCAGCCGCATCGAGGGAGAGGGGCCGCCGGGGCTGTCGCAGAGACGATCGCAGGCGGCACCCGCCCAACCGCAGCAAGGCCATCCATGGAGCGGAGCTGCAGCCGCGTCGAGGGAGAGGGGGACGCCGGGGCTGTCGCGTCGCGAACCCCCACACGCTACCGTGGTGGCCGGAGGCACCGTGGCACGGCGTCGCCCGCTCCGAGGATAGCCGGGCCGCCACGCGCCCGGGCTGCTGCGCTAGGGCTTCCCCTCGCCGGTGGCCTCCTGCTGTGCGGCCGCCGGGCAACAGGTGTGGCTGCCTCCCCTTCGAGCGGAAGGGAGGAGGCGCGTGTCGATGCCCGCGCCGAGACCACCATCCATCTTTGGCGGGCTGCGGGCGGCGTCGCTGCTTGGGCCACCATGCGGGGCCAGCGCCGAGAGTTCTCCCCTCGCGTCGCTGAGGGCGCAACGGGGCCGCCGCGTGCTCGCGAGCGCCACGCGACACCTCTGTGGGCCCCGCCCTAGCTAAGGCCGGCATGCGGGGGCCGCTCCGCCCCGCCGCGGTGCGCCGTCGACCAGGCACCGCCGGAGCGCTGTGAGGCGAGAGCGGGGAGGCTCGGGAGGGGGGAGGAGGGAGGAGGGTATGCGCCGCCGCCATCGCCTTCGCGCAGTTGCGCGAGGCAAGGGCGAGGAGATTGAGAGGAGGCCCGGACTACGGGTCGTATTTCACTAAAGCTGAAGGGTTTTTTTTGCAAAAAGGCCTGCACTGGCCCGATCTGGGCCGTCCATCCTGTCACGCCCCACTTTTAATGGGTCGTTAATCACACGTGTTTGCGCCAGGATCACACCACAAACACGTCTATTAGTAACAGATAATGGTAAACAGAAATAATAGTAAACCGAGCTATAAAAATATAGGATGGAAAGGGACTTACAGTGGTGACTGAGGGCCACCAAGTCGGGTTACAATATCAGAGTCGGCCAACCGAGAAGCGGTGGATTAACTATGACACGCCCCTTTACCCACGAGCGCAGACTTGTGCACGGATGAAATCTGGACTTCAACGTCCTTCTCCTAAGCAAACATCTTGCGACTCCTATGATACGCTGGTCCTCTACTACGTCATCGATCTTACCTTCACATGTGCCGATATCTGTAAAAAAAAGAGGGGTGAGTACAAACGTACTCAGCAAGTCCCAACCAGGGGGTTGTAATTATTAAGGGTTTGGGCCCTAGCAGAGTCTCTAAAACTGCTCTCGCTAGTTCCCGGGTTATCACATGTCATCGCTGTCATGGCAACACAGGTCAGTCATTCTCAAGTGTATATCTAATCATAGATGTTCGGCCTAGCACTTGCCCATTCCAAGGACGTGGCTATTCGAATAGATTCAATTAACTCTACAGAGGTGTACAAATTTCCCCACACGATAGGCACAGTCTTACACCAGACGTCATTGGCTCCGACAGGCCTAACGAGATCCGTACCCGCTTGGGTGCTACCCTAGGTATATTGGTATAATCTTCACCACGACTTCTCAGGGGTTGGAAGGATAACACGCCACCCTACGATGACGTGCTACCCTAGACAATATGGTGATACCAAATCACCCACGGCTTTACACAAATACCTTATTACCCAACATATACCGCCAACACTATCCCAATCCTCAATCATAAATTTGTGCACTTATCACCGGGCCATCTGCGCCCAAACACCTTACGTGGAAGATCACTCAAAGCATCCACGCCAACCGGACCATGGGGCCACTCTCCCCACGCCCGCTCCTAATAGGTCGTTTTTGCCCGCCCGCCATCTTGGATCCCAATTATACCTCAACCCAACGGGTGTGAATCAAGCCGCCCCATAAACGACGTGTGGTCATACGTAATATTATACTAGGTAGAAGGTCTATGAACCGGTCCTTAGGGGAGGCGAGTATCTCCCCCGCAGAACCCCTCGCGGCGATTCCCCGACGTGGTATTTAGGCTCTACCGGACTACCACTACTCACCTCTTTTTTGGTTAGGGTTCATTAGGCATTCTTATGTTTCTCTTGAATACAACGTATGAGCGTAGATAACGCGGATAGTTACGTCATCCGGTTTGACTCCCTAGCTACGATATCAGGCTCATACCTCTATTTACTAATCCGATTATTATATCATCATCATCATATTATATCATCACATTATTAAGGTCATGATTAGGGGGTAAGGACTTGCCCGGGAGGTTCTTACGAATCGGCACGACGTCGAACGCCTCTCTAGCTTCACTTCGAAACTCCTAATCGGGTCGTCGATCCTTCTTTACGCCCGCGACAAACCCTAGCTCGAACTATGACATATAAAACAAACATAGAACATTATGGTGGCAATGGGTTAGATGCATAGAGCTAGATTTTAGATGAATTATGGAAGTCGTTCCACGTGAAACGGAGCTCGGATGCATGAGATACGGATTTTATAATATTAATCCCTAATTAAATCATTAGGGTAATATTATAATATAATTTTATCATGCAACAAAAATAGAACTAATTACATGATAAAATTCTATAAATCAAATAATGAATTTACAAATTTTTCGGGAATTTTTTTCGACATGGGAAGGTGTACTTATGATAACCTCGTGGTACACTCATCGAGGGTACATAGCAATTACTTAGGTGTACACGTAAATGTCTCCCACACGGGTGCCACGTGGGTCCGCGGACGCCACGCTGGCTGCCACCTCAGCGCCACGTGTATCATGGAGTTTCCCGAACGGTCCGTGACGGGGAGGAAACGGAGGGCGACGTGGCGGCTTCCCATTCGTCGGCTGGCCGACGGCGTCCGACTGAGTCACGGCGTTGTCCGAAACAGGGGTTCTCCGCCCCCGTTGGCCCCCGACGCGGCGGCGCACCGCCGGAGTCCGGCCGGGTTTGGTCGCTCCCCGCTCCGTTGCCATGGGCGTGGGCCCGTCGTCATCTACGCCACCTCCCCGCATCGGTTGGTAGGGCGGGGAGTGGCCGGGTTAGAACTCCACGGCCGCGGCGTCACCGGGCGGCTTGCGGCGGCGCTCCGGCGGTTGGGCACCCTGGTAGGGAAACAAGGGGGTAAAGGAGGGAAATCGAGCTCATGCACCGCGGACCAACACTAACCCTCAATCTCGCCCTCGACCTCGCTCCATTGCCCTAAGACGCCGTGCCTTGCTCGGTTCCCATCAACGGCGGCGAAAAGTTTGATTGGGGGAAGTCGCGATTTCGCGGCGGAGGGAGGAAGAGAGGGGAGTATGGGTGGGCACCGCGTGTTCCCCGAGCGGGCGGAGCTTCCGAGTGAAGAGGCGGGCTCGATTGGGGTCCGTGATGGCTATTTATAGGCGCGGTCATGGCAAGCTCGCCGGGGAGACATTTTCCGTGGACGCGATCTTTTTCCGGTAAAGATTCGGTGCGCGGACCTCCCTACTGGAGCGCAGCGAAGCCGTCTTGGCGCGCCGCTCACGACCGCGTGTTCCTCGTGCACTGGCTCGCCTCGGCGCGCCGGGTCACGCCGTCCACGGCAACGATGGTCGCCTCGCCATGGCGGTGTGGCCGCCGGGCCGCGTCTGTGCGCGTTGAACGCGACCCCCGTGGTGCGTGGATCCATCCAAGTAGCCGGCCGCGACGGGTAGTGGGGTATTGTGCCCCCTCTTCGCCACTGCCGGCTGAATGGCGCCCGTCGTGGGCGCGTTGGGGCACAAGGAGGTCGAGTCTCCCCGCCCCGTTCCTCTCGCCATCGGTGCGGCGGCGGCTGGGCGACGGACGCCTCGATGGGGCGGTCGGTGCGCCCACTGTGGCGTCCGTCCCACGCCTCCCGGGAGGCGGGTCCCGATGCCGGACACGGGCGTCGCGACGACGGGTGGGAGGTAGGGGATGGAGCCGACGCCCGGTCCCACCCGGGGCGGGGAGTGATGAGGAGGTGGGCTGGGCTCGCGTCCTCTTCCGAGCCTGGGTTCGTGCTTCCGGCCGGCCTCGCACACGAGTGCGGGAAAGAAGGAAAAGGAGAGAAGGGCCGGTCTTTGGGCCGGGTTGGAGGAAGGGAAGGGAAATGAGCCCGATGCTGAATTTCCATTTTTCTTTCCTTTCTCATTTTTCTCCTTTCTTTCTTTCTCTTTTCTTTACTCCATTCCTTATTATTTCACGTGTGTAATTGTAAATATTTGCACAAGTACTCATAGACATTCCCATGACTTTTATTTGTAGGAATATCTATTCAATTGTACTTGTTTAAGTATAAATATATGTGCACACACGTTTCCCCGTCCTATCATTTCATGCGTGACTTATATTCTATAGATATTTTCACAAGCACACTTTTTATTCCTACGACTTTAAGGTCGAGGAGAATTATTTGTTGTGCTCATAAAAATATTCACCTATATATTTTTAGTACACGTGTGTCTCGGTATTATTGTTCCCAGAATAATTCGTAATTCGATTCTCATGCATGCTTCCATAATTACAATCTAGTACTTACCTTGCATCCTTTGCGACCATAAGGTTCAACAAGCAATCAAGCAAGGTTCCCTATCTCTAGATGGTGAGGGTTTTCGATGCGGGGTTTTCGAAAACAGGGGTTTTGGTTTAGCGGAAAATAAATCAAGTTTTAGTTGTAATTCGAAAAAGTTCAAATTTTTAGTGATTTTTAAAATGATGCAAAAACACGGGTGTTACAAATCTACCCCACTTAGATGAATCTCGTCCCCCGAGATTCCTAGTCTACAGAGAGAAGGTCCTAATTTGAGGCCTAAAGGGATAGAGATAGATAGAGAGAGAAAACTTTCCATTGCTTACAAAGGTTGTCTTTTTCCGAACCTCTACTATTATCGTGCTACTCTATTACTAGGGCAACACGATACTGTGGAGGGCGTGCCTTCTGCTGTTGGTGATTACTACTGCCTTTACCCCATCTTCTTGGTCTTGTATTCATCTTCATAGTCTTCGAGTCTTCATTGGCGGCTACCCCACTTAGAGGACTGATTCCCCTAGTGTCTTTGATCTTCGGTGTCTTTCGAGGTCTTCTAGTGTCTCCTAGTGTCCGCCTCCTTGCTTGTTCCTTCGCGGTCTTCTCGGTGTATCTTATTGTTTAAACTTCTTCTCGGGTCACAGTCATCGTGAGCTTGGGATTCCACTTCTTATTTGGAAACCCTAAGTTTTCTGTTGCTCTTTCATTTTCTTATCTTAGCCCATTTCTATTTTTTTTTTCTATTTCTTCTTGTTCTCGCCCATCTTGTTCTTTCTTCTTCTTGCCTTCGCCCGTTTGTATTTTTTCTTTTCTTTTCTTGCACATAGTACTACCCCACTTAGAAAATTTTCTTCTTATCATTCTATGTCTAGGTGCTCGTCGATTTTTTTTTGTCGACACTTGCATATGGATCGTGGATCAAGCACAATGATCTTGATTATTTCAAGGGGAGTAGAACAGTAGAGCGAAAAGGTAATGCTACTCTACGGTTACACCTCCCTTGGGAGTGCTGGTTCTATGGCGTCGGTCATGGTGGCTTCGCTTCGCTTCGTGGGTCCGGTACTTTCGGCTGTCCGGGGGCCGCTTCTCTTGGTGGTGCTTGACCGTGGCGGGGTGCTTCGGTTGTCGGTCTTCGATGGCGGCCTGGTGGAGTCCGTTCTTCTCCCCGAGGAAGGGGTTGACGAACATCCCATCGGTGGGGGCGGGTTCTGCCGCCAGGCCGTGGCGTGTCTTCTGCGTCTTGACCGGATAGCGATGTTTGTGTCCCCGCCCTCGGACGTGTCGCTCTTGGATGGCCTTTCGTGGTCTCGGCAAAGTGTAGCCTCTCGGCGAGATGCCGTGGCGACTTGCTCTTTGGCGTGGGCGTGTTCGCGAGGGAGTCGTTGAACGTAGCTCTCCGCTCGTTCGGCTCGACGAATCAGCTTCTTATGGTGGTGTCTTGGCGGTCGTAACGCTCATCAAGAGCAAGCAGATAGGATAGCAAAAGCGTGATGACGGGGCTGCCTTGTGGGCCTCGCACGTCCTCTAGGCGAGCAATCCAGGCGGGGTCGTTCTTTCCTTCGGGTGGTAGGTGTCTCATGGGGGTACGGGCGATGGGCTCTCTGTAGATCTGGCACAGGCGGTGGAGTGCCTTGCGTGCGATGGCTTGGTAGGTGTCGGGGAAGCGAAAACCGATGGTGGTCACACTCCAATCGTCGGTGAGGGCGGGGTAGTCTTGGCTCTTGGCGATGTAGATGGTGACTTCGCAGCGATGGGTGCCGCGTTCTTCATACTCGCTACCCTCATACTCGGGGAGTTCACGGATGCCAAGTTTTTGGGCGGTGTGGTAGAGAAGTTGGGGAAATCCAGGGGGTGTTGATGCACCGGTCGCTAACCCAATTGCCGGCCATTCTGGCGATGTTTGGTGGTGATTCTTGGTGGTTGGATGGCAAAGAGTGTGATGGCAGGGGTGAAAGATGGAGGCTAGCAGTGGAATGTTCGGAGTGGGTTGGTGGTGAGAGCAATGGTGGTGCTCTTTATAGTGGGTCGAAGGTGGTGGCTTCGGGAGAAGCTTAGTCTACCGGTATTGTGGCCGGGGTGTTGTGGTGTATGGTGGAAGGGACGGGAGTGAGCCTCCTGTATTCATTGACCTTGCGACAGTGGCGTGGTCATGGGGACTGTGTGGTTTTGGCCGGTGGATTCTCTATAGTGGAACTGTGTGTCTTCTCGATTGTTGGCCTACTGCTTTTCGGCATTTCTGTATGCTTCTGGGGCATCGGTTCGCTTTCGGGCATAACTATCTTTTATGGGCTTGATGACCGTCCTCATTTACCGATTATCCTCTCGCTTGTGTTGCTGGTCTTCGGCTTCGCTTGCATTACCGGGCACTCGGTTGTCATTTGAAATGTTGCATGTCGTCTTGATGGCTTCGATGGTCGTGGGTTCGGGGTCAAAGTAACCGCAGACGCCAGCCTTTCGGCATTGAGGTGACAGCATGTCGGCAATGTTGCATGGTCGTCGGTCACAGTAATACTGAGGCGACGGCGTGTGACGGCTGTAGGGAGGAACACTGGTGTGGTTCAACGGCTACAGTCGTGGAGTCTACTGGTTGTCGTTACGTCCCCTCAGAGGTTAGTTCCTATTCTACTTGACCGAAAAGGACCGAGGGAAGAGCACAAGGTACGATAGGGTCTACCTAACTAAGAATTAGAGGAAAGCAAGCATTTTGGATGGGATGGACTTTGGGGTTTCCTAGTAACACGGGTGTCTAGAGAAACACACAAACTTACCTCGGTGTGAAACGTATGAAAAGCTAGTCACGGCAAACTAAGTTTGTAAGGAAACTTGTCTTATTACTCGTGACCTAAGGGGATTTTTCAAGATTCGTTCACGATCCTATCGGAATTTTTCCTTCCATTTATCGCTAGGAGTAGTAATAATGGAGAAATTTCCTTTAGGATTGAAAAAAGAAATCGAACATTATATTAAACAAACAAGCGCGACAATAGTTCTCATCACAGGACAGTTTCATTGATGGTACATGGTCGCACCATGCGTAGCAACCTGTCATGATGATTATTGTGCGACTTTGCATCTACTAAAGGCACTCGAAGCCTAGACATCTACGATCTGCGAGCGAATGCATAGCTGCTAATGCTAAGACATCGCTTGCACGACAAGCTTTAAAGGATTTTACTACTCAAACCTACTTCGTTGTCGGGACCATGCTCTATTCGATGCTAGACTTGCACCTTACATCGCAGCACCCATTTAGGTACTCGGACGACTTTGGCATTTCCAGTTGTCTGGCGGCTAGCACTTGCATCCTTCCCCGTTGGGAGCTTTTGGGGATATACAAGTTCATTAAGTACTTTGATACTTGGTCTTCTTGAAACTATCGATTTTAATATCGAGGAAGGCCAAGATATCCTAGGCACTTTAGCATCTCCGAGGGAAGTTGTGGAAACTTTCCTTTTGTTTGGCAGTCCGATTGAGATCATCCTTACTAGTCCATCGCTACTAGAGTTTCGATGTTAGCATCGATTTCGTAACTTATGAACTATCATAGTTGTAACACCCGTGTTTTTGCATCATTTTAAAATTCACTAAAAATTTGAACTTTTCGAATTACAACTAAAACTTGATTTATTTTCCCGCTAAACCGAAACCCCTGTTTTCGAAAACCCTGCATTCAAACTCTCACCATCATCTAGAAATAGGAAATCTTGTTTGTTGCTTGTGAACCTTATGATGGCCAATGATGCAAGGTAAGTGCTAGGCTTTATGGAAGTTATATCGCATGAGAAATGATTTACAAGTTGATCTCTGGGAATAATAAATACCGACAACAAGTGCAAACCAAAAATATATATAAATATTTTTATAAGCACAATAAATAAATATTCTCGACAATAGTAGTCCTGGGAATATAAAAGTGCTTGTGAAAATATTTATAAAATATATATGTTACACGCGAATAAAGAGAGAACGGGAAAATGTGTGCACACATAAATATATCTACATATTTATACAAGTGCAATAAATATTTTCATGAAATGAGAGTCATGAGGATAAATATAAGAGCTTGTATAAATATGTAACAAATATATTTACACACATAAAATAGTGGGAGAGGAAATGAGAGAAAGAATAGAGAATAAGAAAAGGAAATAGAAAAAGAAAAGAGAAAGGATTTAGAAATGAGCTCTCGGGCTCAATCTCTCTTTCTCCTTCTTTCGGCCCAGCCCACCAAACCTCCTCCTTCTCTTCTCTTCCCACCATCGCAAGCAGGCCGGCCCGAAGATCCGGACAACCCGGAGCCCGCTCGGCTTCCCTCTTCCGGTCTCACCGACGCGTGGGGGCCGAGCCGTCGCACCGTCTCCTTCTGGAGCCGGGCGACCGCGCCACGGCTGACCGCGCCCCGCCCGCTGCCCGACACGTCGAGCCAAGGAAGAAGGCGACCACCACACAAAGACCGTCGTCGGGCCGATCGCGCTGAACCGTCACTTCACACGGTGCCGCCGATCACAAGCACGGTGGCGGCCGCCAACTCCCATAGCTCCCGAGGGACCTCGCCAAGCGCGCCGCCACCGCCGGTGACAAGACCACACGAGGTGCCAGGCGTAGCGACGCTGGGCGGGAGTGCCACGCGCGCAACGCGCCCTGCGATGTCCTCGAGCACGGCGGCTCCGGTCAACGAGCACAAGACCACAAGGCCAGAAGCTCGAAAATCGCCGCCATGGCGGGCGACTTCTCACGCTCCCGAGGCAAGCACAGCGTGCCCCAGCTCATGGAGCACTAGCTCCCGGTCCACGCGCACAAGGAGCCATGTCGGAGAATATCGGGGAGTGGAGGGAAATACCTCGCCGACGGGGGCTCCATGGCCGCGCCTATAAATAGGCCTCGCCGACCCTCACTCACCTCGCCCCTCACACGACGAGCTCCGCTCCATCCTAGAACACGCGGTGCTCGTGCTAGCTCCTCCTCTCCTCCCTCCGTCGCCGAGAAATCGGGATTTCCCCAAATCGGAAATCCGCGCCGCCGAGAGAAAAATCCGAGCTCCGCCGCTGCGGTCGTCGTCGGTCGATTGGTCGCGTGGTACACATCCCCTACTCCTCCTCTTTCGTTTCCCCTCCTTTTTCCTTGCTGTAGCATTGGGCAGAAGCATTCCCGAGCGCCACCGTCGTCAAGCACCGCCGGACACGCCGCCGCCGTGGGAGGCGTCCCCACCCGGTCACCCTAACCCGCACCACCACATACGGACGGCGAGGGGGACCTAACGGGCTCCACGCGGCGAGGTTCGAGGCCAAGACAGGCCACTCCGGCGACCTTCCGGCGAGCGCCGCCCGCCGCGCGGACTCGGCGGACCAGAGGTGGCCGCAACGCCGGATTCGGTTACGCGACGCCGCCAAGGCGTCCACCAACAAAGCCGCCACGCCGTCGCTCCATCCTCCACCGTCAACACCGCCGTCGCAACAGTGTAATGCGGCGTGGCGCCTACGTGGCAGCCACCGTGGCGTCCCACGTGGACCCACGTGGCACCCACGTGTATGGAGGCTTTGCTGTGTACACCTTGTAAATTGCTTCTGACTACCCGGTATTTGTACACGATGTTTATAAATAGACCTTCCCGTGTCAGAAAAATTCCCAAAAATTTGTAAATTCATTATTTGATTTATAGAATTTTATCATGTAATTAGTTCCAATATTATTACATGATAAAATTATATTATAATATTACCTAATGATTTAATTAGGGGTTAATATTATAAAATCCATATCTCATGCATCCGAACTCCGTTTCGCGTGAAACGACTTCCATAATTCATCTAAAATCTAGCTCTATGCATCTAACCCATTGCCACCATAATGTTCTATGTTTGTTTTATGTGTCATAGTTCAAGCTAGGTTTATCGCCCGATCATTAGTAGATTCGACGACCAGATTAGGAGCTTTCCGTCCGGCGAGCTAGGAGCGTTCGACGCCGTGCCGATTTGTAAGAACCTCCCGTGGCAAGTCCTTACCCCCTAATCATGACCTCAATATGATAATATGATGAGATATGATGCATCACCAAAGATAATGTGATTAGTATATAGTGGTATGAGCCTGATAACGTAGCTGTGGAGCTAAGTCGGATGACGTACTCATCCACGTTATCTACGCTCATACGTTGTAAATAAGTATAACCTAAGATCGTTTAATGAACAATAACCAACAAAAGAGGTGGGTGATAGTGATTCATTGTGAGATGGGTTACTACGGGAATTGCCGTGAGGGGATTCCTGCGGAGAGATACTCGCCTCCCTAAGGACCGGTTCGTAGACCTTCTACCTAGTAAGATATTTCGTACAGCCACACGCCGTTTATGGGGCGGCTTGATTCACACCCCGTTGGGTTGAGGTATAATTGGGATCCAAGGTGGCCGGAGCGGGCAAGCAACCTATTAGGAGCGGACGTGGGGAGAGTGGCCCCATGGTCCTTGGTGTGGATCTTGAGTGATCTTCCACGTAAGGTGTTTGGGCGCATGGCGCAGTGATAAGTGCACAAAATTTATGATTGAGGATTGGGATAGTGTTGGCCGGTATAGGTTGGGTAATAAGGTATTACCTGTAAAGCCGCGGGTGATTTGGTATCACCATATTGTCTAGGGTAGTACGTCATCGTAGGGTGGCGTGTTATCCTTCCAACCCCTGAGAAGTCGTGGTGAAGATTATACCAATATACCTAGAGTAGCACTCAAGCGGGTACGGATCTCGTTGGGCCTGTCGAACCATTGGCTGTGGTGTAGACAACGCCTATCGTGTGGGGAAATTTGTACACCTCTGCAGAGTTTATTGAATCTATTCGAATAGCCACGTCCTTGGAATGGGCGAATGCTAGGAAAGAACATCTATGATTAGCAATAACTAATGTTTGTGATGATGTGAAGGTGATGACCAGATGAGAAAATCCCGGGAACTAGTGAGAGCAGTTTTAGAGACTCTGCTAGGGCCCAAACCCTAAATATACCAAACCACCCCTGGTTTGGACTTGCTGAGTACCTTTGTACTCACCCCTCTGTTTTTACAGATATCGGCATATCCGAAGGTAAAGTTGCGGTCGAAGTAGGAGACCAACGACGTAGGAGTTTACAAGGCGTTGCTTAGGAGAAAGACGTAGAAGCCCAGAAATTCCATCCGCGCTCAAGTTGCCTGTGGAACATGGAGTTGTGCCCAGACGGTCTAGCACTCTAGCAGACCCATCACAGATAAACCACTGCTTCACAGTTGGCTACTCTGATCAATATAATCCAGAGTGGTGTCTTCAACACCGCTGTAAGTACATCTATCCTATGTCAATATATGCTCGGAATAGTTCATCTATAACTGATTTCCATTACTGTGAATCGGTAACGTATTGGTAGCGTGATCCTGGCGCCAATACGCGAGATTAAAAGTCCCATTAAAAGTGGGGCGTGACAATAGTAAGGCGTACTCGTAGCAACAAGTTTAAAAGTAGTTATCCTTATGTGGAGTTAAAATTTCTGTTAACCCAAATTTCATCCTATGGACAAGCTCGGCTCGATACCACTGTCACGCCCCACTTTTAATGGGTCGTTAATCACACGTGTTTGCGCCAAGATCACACCACAAACACGTCTATTAGTAACGTATAATGGTAAAACAGAAATAATAGTAAACCGAGCTATAAAAAATATAGGATGGAAAGGGACTTCAGTGGTGACCGAGGGTCACCAAGTCGGGTTACAATATCGAGTCGGCCAACCGAGAAGCAGTGGATTAACTATGACACCGCCCCTTACTCCACAGGCCGCACTTGTGCACGGATGAAATCTGACTTCAACGTCCTTCTCCTAAGCAAACATCTTGCGACTCCTATGATACTGCCGGTCCTCTACTACGTCATCGATCTTACCTTCACATGTGCCGATATCTCGTAAAAAAAGAGGGTGAGTACAAACGTATTTCGGCTAAGTCCCAACCGAGGGGTTGTAATTATTAAGGGTTTGGGCCCTAGCGAGTCTCTAAAATCGCTCTCGCTAGTTCCCCGGGTTATCTCATGTCATCATTTGTCATGGCAACACAGTCGGTCATTCTCAAGTGTATATCTAATCATAGATGTTCGCCTAGCACTTGCCCATTCCAAGGACGGGCTATTCGAATAGATTCAATTAACTCTCGCGAGGTGTACAAATTTCCCCACACGATAGGCACAGCCTTACACCAGACGTCATTGGCTCCGACAGCCTAACGAGATCCGTACCCGCTGGGTGCTACCCTAGGTATATTGGTATAATCTTCACCACGACTTCTCAGGGGTTGAAGGATAACACGCCACCCTACGATGACGTGCTACCCTAGACAATATGGTGATACCAAATCACCCACGGCTTTACAGTAATACCTTATTACCCAACATATACCGGCCAACACTATCCCAATCCTCAATCATAAATTTGTGCACTTATCACCGCGCCACTTTAGCGCCCAAACACCTTACGTGGAAGATCACTCAAAGATCCACGCCAACCGACCATGGGGCCACTCTCCCCACGCCCGCTCCCTAATAGGTCGCTTGCCCGCTCCGCCACCTTGGATCCCACTATACCTCAACCCAACGGGTGTGAATCAAGCCGCCCATAAACGGCGTGCGGTGGTCAGACGTAATATCATACTAGGTAGAAGGTCTATGAACCGGGTCCTTAGGGAGGCGAGTATCTCTCTCTGGCGATTCCCGACGTGGTATTTAGGCTCTACCACCACTACTCACCTCTTTTGTTGGTTAGGGTTCATTAGGCATTCTTATGTTTCTCTTGAATACAACGTATGAGCGTAGATAACGCGGATAGTTACGCCATCCCATTTGACTCCCTAGCTACGTTATCGCTCATACCTCTATTTACTAATCCGATTATTATATCATCATCATCATATTATATCATCACATTATTAAAGTCATGATTAGGGGGTAAGGACTTGCACTGGGAGGTTCTTACGAATCGGGCACGACGCGTTGAACGTCTCTAGCTTCACTTCGAAAACTCCTAATCGGTTCGTCGATCCTTCTTTACGTCCGGCGACAAACCCTAGCTCGAACTATGACATATAAAACAAACATAGAACATTATGGTGGCAATGGGTTAGATGCATAGAGCTAGATTTTAGATGAATTATGGAAGTCGCTCCACGCGAAACGGAGCTCGGATGCATGAGATACGGATTTTATAATATTAATCCCTAATTAAATCATTAGGGTAATATTATAATATAATTTTATCATGCAACAAAAATAGAACTAATTACATGATAAAATTCTATAAATCAAATAATGAATTTACAAATTTTCTGGGAATTTTTCTGACATGGGAAGGTGTACTTATGATAACCTGTGTACACTCATCGAGGGTACATAGCAATTACTTAGGTGTACACAGAAATGTCTCCCTACACGTGGGTGCCACGTGGGTCCAAGTGGACGCCACAGTGGCTGCCACCTCAGCGCCACGTGTATCATGGAGTTTCCCGAACGGTCCGTGACGGGGAGGAAACGGAGGGCGACGTGGCGGCTTCCCATTCGTCGGCTTGTGACGGCGTCCGACTGGGAGTCACGGCGTCGTCCGAAACAGGGGTTCTCCGCCCCGTTGGCCCCCGACGCGGCGGCGCACCGCCGGAGTCTGGCCGGGTTTGGTTGCTCCCGCTCCGTTGCTCGCGGCGTGGGAAATCGAGAGCTCATGCACCGCGGACCAACACTAACCTGTCAATCTCGCCCTGGACCTGCTCCATTGCCCGGCACGCCGTGCCTTGCTCGGTTCCCATCGACGGCGGCGAAAAGTTTGGATTGGGGGAAGTCGCGATTTCGCGGCGGAGGGAGGAAGAGAGGGGGAGTATGGGTGGGCACCGCGTGTTCCCGAGCGGGGCGGAGCTTCTGAGTGAAGAGGCGGGCTCGATTGGGGTCCGGTGATGGCTATTTATAGGCGCGGTCATGGCAAGCTCGCCGGGGAGACATTTTCCGTGGACGCGATCCTTTCCGGCAAAGATTCCGGTGCGCGCGGACCTCCAGCTGGAGCGCAGCGAGCTTCGTGCTGGCGCTCGCTCACGACCGCGTGTTCCTCGTGCACTGGCTCGCCCTGGCGCGTCGGGTCACGTCGTCCACAGCAACGATGGTCGTCTGCCATGGCGGTGTGGCCGTCAGTCGCGTGCTGTGCGCGTTGAACGCGATCCCTGTGTGCGTGGATCCATCCGAGTAGCCGGCCGCGACGGGTAGTGGGGTTGTTGTGCCCCCTTCTTCGCCACTGCTCAGCTCGAATGGCGCCCGGTCGTCGTGGCGCGTTGGGGCACAAGGAGGTCGAGTCTCCTGTCCTGTTCCTCTCGTCATCGGTGCGAGGCGGCAGCTGGCGACGGGACGTCTCGATGGGGCAGTCAGTGCGCCCACTGTGCGTCCGTCCACGCTCCCGGGGAGGCGGGTCCCGATGCCGGACACGGCGCGTCGCGACGCGGTGGGAGGTAGGGGATGGAGCTGACGCCCCGGTCCCACCTGTCGGCGCGGGAGTGATGAGGAGGTGGGCTGGGCTCGCGTCCTCTGAGCCTGGGTTCGTGCTTCTGGGCCGGCCTGCTCACGAGTGCGGGAAAGAAGGAAAAGGAGAGAAGGGCCGGTGCTGGGCCGGGTTGGAGGAAGGGAAGGAAATGAGCCCGATGCTGAATTTCCATTTTTCTTTCCTTTCTCATTTTTCTCCTTTCTTTCTTTCTCTTTTCTTTACTCCATTCCCTTATTATTTCACGTGTGTAATTGTAAATATTTGCACAAGTACTCATAGACATTCCCATGACTTTTATTTGTAGGAATATCTATTCAATTGTACTTGTTTAAGTATAAATATATGTGCACACACGTTTCCCGCCCTATCATTTCATGCGTGACTTATATTCTATAGATATTTTCACAAGCACACTTTTTATTCCTACGACTTTAAGGTCGAGGAGAATTATTTGTTGTGCTCATAAAAATATTCACCTATATATTTTTAGTACACGTGTGTCTCGGTATTATTGTTCCCGAAATAATTAAGTAATTCGATTCTCATGCATGCTTCCATAATTACAATCTAGTACTTACCTTGCATCCTTTGCGACCATAAGGTTCAACAAGCAATCAAGCAAGGTTCCCTATCTCTAGATGGTGAGGGTTTCGATGCAGGGGTTTTCAAAACAGGGTTTTGGTTTAGCGGAAAATAAATCAAGTTTTAGTTGTAATTCGAAAAGTTCAAATTTTTAGTGATTTTTAAAATGATGCAAAAACACGGGTGTTACACATCCGCCGATCGGAGGGCCGTGAACAGCCGGCGACGTGGCCACGCTGGTTGGCCCGCTTTTGGTGCGTAGATCATTTGGAGAGATAGAGCCTTACCCAACTACTCATTTCTATCAACTATTTAGACATGGGTGATCTGGTCTATTTTTTTAATTATGCACTTGAATGATCCTGTTTTTTTTTTTTGGTTTGCACAGATTTAGGAATGAACTCCTGGATCTAAGTGCTTAGCTGAAATGGCTGCCCCTGAATAAGGATAGGACCAGTATGCATCAGTAGTTGGTTTTTATTTAAAATGGCATCTATAGAGTAGTACAAACCATACTTCAGTATTGCTCATTGCTCGTCTACTAAGAATTGTCATTTTACTTGTAGATCATTTCAACCATTTTACTTGTACATCATTTCAACTTACTTATGCTTTCTTGTTTTTTTTTTAATTTGAAGATCTTTTTTACAAAATGATAGGGATCACAGTTTGTATTGTCATCAGGATGCAGCAGAACAGTGTGTTGCGGTGGATTTTATAATGTTGGAAGCAGAAGTTGCATTCATGTATGGTGGTTCTTCCGAAAATGCCCATTCTTTTGTAAACAGAGTTTATACTTGAAAAATGTGTCGTACATACGGAGATACAATCCTGGTAAGGAAGTCTCATGATCTTAGTAACAGTTATGTGTGCTTATCATTCAGTCTTACTGTGTAGTATTTTCTTATTCACTGCTCACCATTGATGGATATGATGCATGCAGTACATTTTCTTGTCTATATGGTACATAGCATCTTTATATGCTCAAGCAATGTGTCGTACATATGGAGATACAATCCTGGTAAAGAAGTCTCGTGATCTTAGTAACAGTTATGTGTGCTTGTCATTCAGTCTTACTGTGTAGTATTTTCCAAATTCTATTTTATTTTACAGCTCACCATTGATGGATATGATGCATGCAGTATATTTTCTTGCCTATATGGTACATAGCATCTTTATATGCTCAAGTATGCTACCTATAGATATTTGCCATTGCTACATTAGAATGTTTGATTAATTTCACTGTCTTATATGGAGCAGTTGAATATGAGCATGTATATATCTTTTGCTAGATTATCAGAAATGTTAGGGAAAACCAACACCGAGGAAATGTGCTTTTAAAGAAGACATAAACTCAAGTCCTGCTGCAATCTGCATCCTCCAGCAGGTAGGCAAATTGTGTCAAGCTTAACACTATGCCATTTGATATTGCACCTCTAAGTAAAAATTCTGGGGTAATCTCCTGAAGAACGTTGGGATATGGCTTCAAGGTGTAATGCTCAATTGTAATTGTAATGACATGAAGATTAGCATTTGTTGTTCTCTGCACTTGTATGCCAATTTTGCTGAGAAAACACCCTGTGCAATCAAGAAATCATCGGTTCATGAAAAATTTGCCCGACGTCATTTTCTAAGGAAATGGTGAATCACATCCTATCACCATAGTCTATACTCGTGTTATTTTTTTTTATTTTGTTATTAGTTCTCTGGTGCACTAAGTTTGTATATAGCCTTGATACTTCTCTCTAGTCATAAATTCCTAAAACTACTATCGTTTTTGAATTATTAACAGCATGTTTGGTTTGCAAAATGGACGAATGTGGAATGCTCCGATCCAACATCCAAACCTAGCGCTGGCATTTGTTTTGCGTCACACGTTCAACTGGTCCTTCGTCCATCAGTTCTTACGGTACCAATCACATGTGAGTTAATGGAATCAATTGATTCTCCAAATAAAACCACCGGACGCGTCTCGGTGCGGAATGTAGCCTGTATTGATGAAGATGGTTGATATTTGTGATCCTATAGGAAATGAAATTATATATTTAACAGTTAGGCACCTACCTGACGTTTTTATGTGGCATTACCAGCATATATTTTATTCAAGCTTTTATATTGTCCTGGTTTGATTTTGTCAACCTAGAATTGGACAACAGGGAGATGCAATTCATTTTGACTGCAGAAGTAGTTTTAGTCCTGTAATTTTATTTAATATTTGTAGGAATAGTTCTTGGTGTAGGGTGGTAAAGGGCCCTTTAATTCAGGCTAGCAAATTTAAGGATCGGATTGGCTTAGGATCGGGCCGTAAAGCTATATAATTTTGAACTAAAAATGGAAAGGGCCAAGTGGTATTGTGAAAGAAGGCAAAAGGGCCGGATCCATTACCACCCCTAAATGAAAGTTTTTATCCAGTTCAAAGATGCCACACTTTCCTTGATTACGTTAATTTTATGGACTTTGTTTTTTTATTAAATATCACTTTAACGTTGGTATTTTATTTTCACAGTATTGTTATTTTATCGTGCGATCCATGTATTTTTCATATAAAAGTTTAGTATCCGTAGCAACGTGCGGGCACGTACCTAGTAATAAATAAATAGGAAAGTTATTACCATCGAAACTACAAAGTTCTTTACATCCAAACAACGTTACGTTTTCAAAACCAAAGTATTCCATAAAATTATGGTATTTTTCTAAAACAACAAAATGTCTAGTCGCATGGCCTGATCAAAAAAGTCAATCATAAGAATATTGTGTTTTCGTATAAGGGTATTATAAGCTGCAAAGGGCTCTCACAGCCGCAGATTGCAGCAAAGGGCTTCCATTTAGTCTTCCCCCTCTCCCTTCCTAAACTACAAGATACTGTATTTTTCTACTGTGTTCGCCAGACCAAAACGAAGAAAGCAGTGTGCGCTGCACAAAACCGCACTTTGTGGATGTCCAACAGACCAAAACGAAGAAAGCTGTTCTGGCCACTGTTCATGACCAACACACCTTTGCGGCTCTGCCGTCTGCCTTGTCCAAATCTCAGGCTAATGTTGTCCACACGCTGCTCCCGGCCCCACTGGTTTTGTCTGCTCCAAAATAAAGAGGAACTCGGCGTCGAGTGCCTAGACCTCGGCGTCGAGTAGTGCCACGCCGAGGTCTGCGGCTGGACGTGAAGTAACACAGCTCCAAGGTACACGGGGCCCAACGCCTTCGTGGCACCTCGGACCGAGTCCACGCTGACGTGACAAGAGTTCGGCGTTGTCGACACAGCGCCGAGTCTCATACCTCGGCGTCGTGTCCTAATACGCCGAAAAAATAGTCTATTCTCGAAAAATGTTTCGCAAGGAGCTATTTGTAAAAAATGTTTCTAAAAGGGACCAAAATGTAAAAATTTCACACAACCCTAGGGTCATCATGTCTATGATGGCATGCATCGGGGAAGAGGTGGCTTTGTGACTGGCTTTGTGACCTGATCTCTATGTATCTGTAACTGGTTATACTACTTTTCAATAGAGTCATAGAACCCTATTAGATAGCACAAAGACTCTGTTTTCTTCCACTGCTTTCACACGTGAATTTGTGGTAGTGTGCTGTTGAGCTCACCGACGGTGTACCATTGTCATTTCTCTGGTGAACTCTGACATGGCATCAGAGAGGGTTGCGGGCCGGGAATCGATTGCGACGAAGTATAGCCACTAGAATCGGAACCGAGCAATCGAGTACGCGCTCAACATGCCGCCGGCGCCGCGCAATGGGAAAGATGATCGGTCAAGCGGCACAAAGACCGACGTTGTGGTACAATGAGTAGTGTGTGAGGACCAGATTACCCTTTTTTGAAAGCGGGACTTCACCCGTACTGCTTTAAGAGAAAGGCCGAAAGAAAGGCCGGTAACCGGATATAAGAGGAGACGCGAGTAACCCTCGGGTTACCCATGAAATCCCCAACACAAACAAACAGCAAGAAACGAGAGGGGAGGGATGGGGCGGACCCTCCAACTAACAACCCCGAGAGCTGAACCTATTACAAAAGAAAACACACCACACCCGGGTAGCTAGCGGCGACGAGCCAATCGCGACAACAGCGGCAAAGCTACCCTGTCCTCACCAAAACCAATTACTCGGACTGGGCGTTGTTGATGAAAGTGAATCTCGAGGCCCAGTCGTTCCGGACGGTCGTTGACTAAGCCGGTGTTCAACCGGAGGAGGACATAGCTCTTGGCTATAGGTCGTGGAGGAGACCAAGGTGGTAGAGAAGATCCTCCACAGCGTGCTGTCCCAGTTCAAGCAGATCATGTTGGCTATCGAGACACTCCTCGACGTGTTGACGCTCACGGTCACGGATCTCAGGGGACGGCTAAAGCTGAGACGAGTACATAGAAAATTTGACAAAAAAGTTAAAGAGATTTATAATTTGAAATGGAGGGAGTATTTGAGGGGCTGTGACGAGCATGTTGCCAACTTGCCATGTTGGAACGGAGACCCTCCTCTGCTCTGCGTTCGAATCTGTGGCTCAGCTCTGATTCTCTGAAGCCAAGGAAGCAGTGACTGTGGATCTCTGTGATTCTGGAGCTGGTAAGACTAGAGCATGTTACTTGCGATATCAAAAAGTGCAGTAGATAGCTGCATCATTTTGTCTTGAGAATCTATTTTAATCTTGCCCGTTGGAGTCGAGCTTGTCTATCCACCTCCATTTCGCGTTCACCTGCTATATATTTTCTCCTTTTCTGTGTGTGTGTGCATGAAAGACGCGAACAAGAGAACCAGACTGGATTGTTTTGTCGCCATTTTCGTTGAGAAAAAAAGAGCATATCCAGAAGCTCTCATTAAAAGTCAATTGTAAACAAAAGATTATGTAAGTGAATAAAAATGAATAGGGAGTTCTATTTTAGTTTTGTTTTTAATAGTCACAATAGTTAAAACTCGGAAACTGAGTGTGAGGGAATACAAAACGTGTATTGGCATATGGTCATGTGAAAACCCGAGAAAGAGAGTTCGTGGGGATAGCCAACGCACAATGCATACGCATTTCTAAAAGTTGAGAGGGAGATTGCAAATTGAGCGTAGCTCAGCTGGTGCGTTTCTTGTGATGGAATCTGCTCACTCGGGTTTAAATCCTTGAGTTAATATGGGTGCTCGCATTTTTCTAGATTTACTCCAGATTTTAACGGCGCTATTCTTTCAGTGGTAGGCGATTCGCCTGGTCGACGATGAGGCGCCTGTGGTGATTTCGTCAATTTCTAAATTTACCGGTCCAACTCGAGTTCATTAGAGGTGCTCATAGGAGTAAGGTGTGCGTGCGTGCATTCATAGAGGTGAGTGTGCGCTCATATATGTGAGCGTCTGCGTGCAGTAACTGGGTCTCGCAAAAAGTTGAATGGGAGATTTACCAAATTCTTACCTTTGGGTCTTATTTGATTAATCCCTAATCCGAGAGAATTGGAGGGGTTGAATGAAATTTTGACTGAACAAAATTCTCATCGACCCTTTCAAATTGGGGATTAACTGAACAAGCACTTAAGAGTTGTTTAACAAATCTTTCAAAGGGTCTTTTTTCCATTTGATTTGATAAAAACCGAATGGGTCACGTGAGCTCGTTAAAATATAGTTTTTTTTCGTTTGTAGCATATATAATCAATGAGATAGTACTATGGAGTATCTCTAGTTTCCAAAACTAGCTCCCAATCCTGATTTTTTTTTTTTTGGTAAGATTGAAAAAACTGCTCTCCAACAACTCCCAATCACATCTCCTGATCTTTTCGGTCCGCACATGGGAAAACCCGATTCAATCGCGTGGAAATATATACGCACGCATATTGATTGACCAATCTGGAGGTGGAAGGATGTGAGAATAAGGAGTAGGATGGGGTTCCTAGTGCAAATGTACAAGAGAGAAAGAAAGTATAAAATTGGTTGGAGGGATTTAGAAATAGTGTGGTATTCTTTATACAAAATTGCCTTTAATATTTTGTAATACCAAGATTTTGTAAACTTTTAGAGAAACAAATAAATATGCTTCTATTTTTAGGCATTTATAAAACTTATTGGCTTACCAATTAGTTTTTGAACTATAGGAGATGTTTTAAGAGGGATTCTCACTTTTTAAATAATTAAATCTTTTTAATTTGAATAAATATATAAAATTTCTCTAATATTTATGTTGCATAATGAATGTCAGTACATTAATAATGAAATATATATCTTCTTAATAAATACATTAGTAGATATGAATATTAATAATGTTTTCTTTAAAGCTAATTAAACTTAAAAGAATTTGATTTAAAAAGTAAGGTATTTCTTCTATCAGTTTTAGGATGAAGCTTGTAGTACTTCACAGAACGAACAAATATGAAGTTTTCTTCAGAAGTCCTTAAATAGATGATTTTTTTCTTCAATTTAATCAATTAATAAAAATACAAAAGTCTCCTTTTTTGAGACATGGTTTGACCAGCATTTCCAACAGTCTCTCAACCTCCTCCTTGCTCTCCCTCCCCTGTTGTCGCTCCTCCCTCTCCTCACCAAAACGCTACCCGCCGCTGTCGCCGCCGCTCAGTATCGCCGTCCGCCCATCCTCTCGTCAGGTATAGCGAGCAGGGATGGCCGGCAAGGCCAAGGGCCCCGCCATCGGAATCGACCTGGGTACACCACCTACTCGTCCGTCGGCGCTGCCGGGCAGCACAACCGCATCGAGCGCACCACCCCGTCCTACGCCGCCTTCACCGACTTCGAGCGCCTCATCAGGGATGCCGCCATGAACCCCATCAACATCGTCTTTGGTGAGCTGACCCAGACCCGACCCCATCTCCCGCCCCCTTCGTTGTACTGAACTCCTGATGGTCCCTGCTCTGCTGCTTGCTGGGTTAGATTAGATCTGGTGATTTTGGCTCCCGTTCTAGCTCAGCCTGTATTGATTTTTGCAAAGTTCTTAATGTCTCGAGGAATCCCTGCGCATGTCGTTTATCACTTTGAGTACCTTGGATGGATCTGTTGCTCTGGTTGCGAGTTATTTCGCTCAGAGCTACTGGATCTGCGCGCCTGCTTAGTTCAGTTGACTGCTGTTGGGATGGTTGACTTCATGTTTACTCTTGTGTGTCAACTTAATTAGTAACAGAAAGGATATAATTGTTCTATTATACTTCGATTGCCACGCAATTTGCCTGCACGTGCCCTGTCATTAGGCTGTTGTGTGTGAGCCAGAAAACAACTTTTTTTATGGAAGGGGGGAATTGAGGATGCTATATCCATAACACGAGTCTGCATCGCGGATGATGATCCAAGTACATCATGCACTACCATCTGATCTTCCTTAACCAAAAAAAAAAAAAAAAATCTCCTTTTTGTATGTTTTTTTTTTTTTTTTTCATCAAAAGGAGCTGAACCTATCCAACAGTTAACTAAATTTCAATAATTTCCCCCTTTTGAGAGTTTGTTTCCTTGCAGTGTTTATTGTGCAACCTGTGATGTAAATGTACCCATTCGCTGAGAATTAGTGACTATTATTATTATTCAATTCAAAACACAACGACCATCTTTTTTGCTGAGGTTGCGTGCTTTTACTTAATGCATTGTTTTAATACGTGAAGAAGCATTAGGGATTCTTGCAATGCCGTTTGGTATCTGACGCATGGCTTTTTTTGAGCTATATGCAGCGTCAAATATGGCAAATAGCCAGGAGGAACGGATCTTGTGACATTGGTTGCTCCTTAATTAGCCTACAGTTACTGATTTATAGCAGTTTACATGCCAACATTCTCCTTTTTAGTTTTGTGTAAACCTATCCTGGTGCTTTGTTTTGGGTGCTTTGTTTTGTTGATTCTAGACTAGAATAACCAGACATCTGTGATCTGCAGTTTATCTAATAATTGGCCTGCTGTATGCTCATTCAAGTGTGTGTCGTTCTAGCTATTGCCTTCAGTTGTGAGCTTAACATTATCATTAGTTCTTGAATGACAAGTTTGTAGTCCACATGATTTAAATGAATGTTACCCCCAACCATTTGTAGAATAGTTATCTACTTCTGAATGTATTATACTTGTAATAGACAGTTACTAGTCCTTGTATTAGCATTAAATGTGATTTTACTTCCCTGTAGGAAGCCTATACTGATTTGTACTGGTGATTTTCTTTATTAGATTAGAAACATATCATTTATGTGTACAAAAAAATATACTGCAATTACTGACACATAATATCCTTTCTGCAGTCGCCAAGCGTCTCAATGGTAGGAGATTTACGGATGCTTCTGTACAGACTACAGAGCGACTTTAAGCTCTGGTCCTTCAAGGTTACTTAGGGGCCTGGTGACAAACCCATGATTGTTGTTCAGTACAAGGGCGAGGAGAAGCAGTTCGCTGCTGAAGAGATATCTCCTCTATGGTTCTCAACTTCTCATCAAGATGATGGAGATTGCTGAAGCTTACCTTGCTAACACTATCAAGACGCAATTGTCACCGTTCCTGCTACTTCAATAACTACCTGAGGCACGCTACCAAGGATGCTGGGGTAATTGCTGATATAAATGTTATGCATTTTATCAATGAGCTGACCGCTGCTGCTATTGCATATGGTCTTGACAAGAAGGCTACCAGCGTTGGTGAGAAGAATGTTCTTATATTTGACCTTGGAGGCGGTACTTTTCATGTCTCTCTTCTCACCATTGAGGAGGGTATCGTTGAGGTCAAGGCCCCAGCTGGTGACACTCACCTTGGTGGTGAGCTATATGCTGTTGCCTACGATGCTGCTGTCCAGGCTGCTATCTTGAGTGGTGAGGGCAATGAGAAGATTCTGGACCTCCAGCTGTTGAATACTTGAATGTTACTCCACTATCTCTTGGTCTGGACATGGCTGGAGCTGTCATGGCCTTTCTGATCCCGAGATACACTACCATCCCCAGCAAGAAGGGTCAGGTATTCTCCACCTATTCAGACAATCAACCTGGTGTCCTTATCCAGGTGTGTATGAGGGTGAGAGGACAGGACCTGGGACAACAACTTGCTCGGCAAGTTTGAGCTCTCTGGCATCCCTCCCGCACCCAGGGGTGTTCCTCAGATCACAATTTGTTTTGACATTGATGCGATTGTATCTTGAACGTCTCTGCTGAGGACAAGACGACTGGCTAGAAGAACAATATCACTATCACAAACGACGAGGGCAGACTGAGCCAGGAGAATAAGAAGATGGTCCATGATGCTGAGAGGTACAAGTCTGAAGATGAGGAGCACAAGACGAAAGTCGAGTCCAATAACGCTCTGGAGAACTATGCGTCAATGCTTACAACATGCGCAACACCATTAAGGATTAGTAGATCTCCTCCAAGCTCGACACAGCTGACAAGAAGAAGATTGAGGATGCAGTTGATGGTGCCATCCAGTGGCTTGATGGCAACCAACTTGCTGAGGCTGACGAGTTTGAGGACAAGATGAAGGAGCTCGAGGGCATCTGCAACCATATCATCGCCAAGATGGACCAGGGTTTGACATGGTCTGTGGTTTGGACGAGGATGCACCATCTGGAGGTAGTGGCGCTGGCCCCAAGACTGAGGAGGTTGACTAAGTGTGAAGAACAATTGTTGGTGTTTTCAGGTAGCCTGCAATATGTCTTTTGTTATGCTAGTGGTTCATTCTTGGATGTCTCTTGTTCTGCTAGTGGTTAATTCTGGATTGTTGTGCTACCCTTAAGATAGCGCTGTCTTTGATGGCTTTAAGCTAAATCTGTTGCAGATGTCTAGGACATATCCTGTCTAAATTGACATGATAGGCTAGTTAATTGTAACTTCTCTGCATGCTTATTTCATCTTATTAAATTCTTATTCATTCCTGTGTGATTTCCCTGGTTTTGAATGGCTTGGTCGGTTTGTGTTGCCTGCTATTTCACCGAGTGAATTCTAACCAGGTTAATGCCCTTCTTGTGTCTGTTTTGTCATTTTTCTCCATGCCAATGTTAAACTCCTGCTTCCGTGTGCTTATTAGCACAATTGCCCAGCAGGGAATGCATTCTCTAGAAAGATGGTGCAACTCCTGTGTTTTCTTTTGAAGCCGAAAATCTGTCTACTAGTTCATTGAACATCGTGATTGTGTGCTTCACAATATGTGATCGCATATCTATTTCTTCTACAGTTACTCTATTGCTCCATTGCGTGTGGATTTATTAAATTACTGTCTGAATCATTATGATGGACTGCTGAGATAATCATTTGTCAGAGTTTTGCTTCTTTCATTCATGACACAATTCTGTGCTTATGCCTGGTTTGACCAGCGTGCACTGCTTGTGCTCCTTTGACTGTTTGTAGTCAAGTTTCATGGTTTGACCCTGTCATTCGTAAGGTTTCATCAGCATTGTTATCTGGTGTAAAGTTCATGAGCTATGATGTAATCTTCTATGCATTTCTTGTAACCTTAACAGCTTTGGTAATGGACTAATGGCAATGGTTCAGAGCGAGTCCATCTTGGTGGAAACCTTTTTTGTTGTTGTTATTGAATTTTACTATTTTATTCATAAATTGCATTGAAAGTATTGACAACTCCAAAACAATTCTCCAGCCAGGATCATGCCACCTCAACATACATTGCTTAGCAACTAACCCTTAAGATACTGAGTCTTAGATTTACAACCGAATTATCTTGAAGAAATCAAACTGTGTCCAACTCAGCCAAATTAGTTTACAAATATAAAATACAATAAACATACATATGCAAGATTCCAAGAGGGAAAATGTGTTCAAAAACACATTTGTTTTCTAGGACAACTGATTGTTGACAATTGTGGATGTCCTCTCGTTAGGCTGTATCAACACTCAGTTTAATCGCCATATCGAATGATGCCTGGCTTTGCGTGGATGTGGCGGAATGAAAGCTTTTCCTCCTGCTATTCACACAAGTATTTGATCGTATCAGTGATGGATGTATGGTGGTTAGATTTCTGTGGTAATGTAAGCAACAGCTACTAATCTAAAAACGAACTTTCGGCCTAGTGAAAACTGAAAAGAATGCAGATTATTACCTGTAAGCATGAGCTATCTTGGATGCAGCTTGTGCGGTCCTCAGTCTTCATTTACCTCAATATTCATCAGAACATTGTAAATATCTCAATCTTCGATGCAGTTGATGTTGTGCTTTCTAATATGGCTGATCTTATTCCATTCAGAGCTACCTAGTGATAAGGAGGATTCATGTAGCTTCTTGTTGCAATACAACTCGAGATACCTAGTGTTTACAGCTCGCAGGTATTTTGGAAACATGTCCATGGCGGCGTCCATCTGTAAAAGGCTGTCGAGTGCTGTGACAGCTTTGCGCAGCGAACGATCCTAATCTTTGTAGTACTGGGCCGCGCAAGACCGAGCTCTGGCAGCCGCGCGTCGTACAGAAGGTCGACGGTGCTGTGGAAGTACCACGGTGGACGGCGACAACGATTGGCCTCGGTCGCTCCGAAGACGGCTCCGGGGGCCGCGGTAGTCGGGCGCAGAGTTGAGGAGCGGGCGTGGCGGAGCAGACCCTGCTTCTTCCGTGCACGAGGAGGTTGCACGGCGACAGAGCCCTGGCGGTGTCGGCGCGTCGTCGGGACCCGCCGCCCGCCGCCGCCGCCGCCGCCGCGCGTTCTGCAGTAGTCGCACGCCGACGACCGGCGGCGTCCGCCGAAGCCTTCCGTTCCTACGACGAAAATTAAGGAAGGGGCGTTGATGGGAGACTGAGAAACCAAGGGAATGCGTTGGGAGGACGTCTTCATCTCCGATTGCTCGGACGATGAGGATGAGGTCGCCGAGCCGGAGGCCCCCTACCTCGCCGAGCAATCCGGCTTCGACGGAGCTGTTCCCCCGGCTGCGGCTCCGTGGGACACGGCCATGCCGACCACGGAAACCTCGGGCATCGTCGTCGCATCGATGGAGATCACGCCATCGACCCAGCCACAAAAAGCCACGGTCGGGCCTCGCCGCCGCCGCCCCATCGTCGCAGAGGCGGGAGCGGTGCTAGCGCCGCCCGCTGTCGCCAAGACCGTGACGCCGACGGCCCTCTTGCGGCGCCACCGCTTTGCCGGGGTGTCCGCACTCGTGGGCTCGGTCAACGCCCGGGCCGCGCATGTCCCGGTGGCTCGCCGCCGCCGCCATCATGAGCCGGCCCTCCGCCGTCGCCCTCGCGTGTTCTTCCCGCCCCTGCCGACGCCGATGGTTTCACACTCGTTCAGAGGCATAGGCGTGGCCGCCGCCACGCCGCCCACCCTCGCCGCCAAGTGGCCTGTCGCCTTCACTCATCGGCCTCTCGCTTTCAACCGTCTAGCCGGGATCACATCGCCGCCCCGGTGTTCTTCCCCGTCCCCGCCTCTTCTCGCCTCAAAGACGAGGCACCGGGCGAGGAACCGCAAGTCGCATCGGCACCGTCCGCCCACCCTACGCCCCTCCGCGAGCCGTGCGCAGGAGCCACGCCCGCGCCTACTCCTTCCGGATCGCCACGATGTCGACAGCCATGGCGATGGCCAGGGAGCTCTTGGGGCGTCCAGGCCGCAAGCGGCTCCTTTCTTCATCGGATAGATTCTCTATCCGGCCCCATCGACGTCGATAGTGCTGCAGCTGGTGAGAGACGCTATGCCTCTGAAGAAGGTCAACATCGCCGTGAGCTACGCCGACAACGCCGACCCGCTCGCGCTTGTGCCGTGTGTGCTTGTGGAGCCTCCCGCTCGGGTGGACCCAATGCTTGATGAGCTCGTGGCCTCCCTCGTCGCGCGTCCATCTACCACTGTGGTCTCCCAGGCAGTGCAGCTGGAGCCATCTTCGCCGCTACGTATGGTCGAGCTCAACTTCGCAGATGCTGTGGCGTCCGGGGTTCGTGCGGTGCTGGCGGACCCTCTCTCGCCACCTCGCACGGCCTAGCCAAGCCCCGCAGTTGCTGAGGCGTCAAAGGTGGCCGGCGAGGAGCACGCGGACAAGGAGCCATACCCGACCACACCGCAGCCGCACTGCCAACAACCGCTTCCTTCGCCCGCTGGAGATATGCGCGCCCACCGGCGGTGGCAGCCTTCCTCGACTCCATGACGCTGACGTTGAAGGAGCATTCGTCTTCGGAGCAGGGCGTGGCGCCGTCTGTGGAGAGCTTCAACGACGACATCCTGCCTGCGGGGCCTGCGCCGCCAGATCACGCCAATCGGGAGCTTCCTCCTGTGCTGCTGTCGAACTCCCTAGACGGCCTAAATTGCGAGCCTGTCCAGGTGGGGATTGCGATCCCACTAGGGGCTAGGCGAGGCGGACAAAGTCGCCGCAATCGTGGCTGCCGGGCTGTCCCCACAACGCATCCGCGTGCCGCCTTCATCGATTCCATCACCCCCGCCGATGAGCCTCGACATTAGGGCCCGCCACCGCTCCGGACTTCTAGGCCCTGGTCTATCGACGACGATTGGAGGCTACGACGCAGCTCCAGGCTTGCTGCTAAGTCCGCCTACCATGACCCCATCCGGAACGGCAGGCGCGCCGGGTCATGCTGAACAAATGGGAAGGCCGTCCGGCGGACGCTCCGTCCAACTTGCCGTGACCCGACCCGGGCAAAGGCGATTCCACCATCACTTCGAGGGGGAAGTCCCGTCGGCCAAGAGGGAGAAGATGCGGAGCTCTTCCCCATGATGCGCTCTCACCGTCCGAGGGCCGTGGCGCGGGGGACCTGACTGGCTGTCTTTGCCGCCGTCGTGCGATATCGTAGCGCAACGGTTATAGTCTTAGTACAACGTTTACGCTCCGCCGTTAAAGCCGCCATGTGTTGTGTTTCCCCTTTTTGACCTTTGGCATCTCGCCATCGGCCACTGTGGGGTTTGTAAGATCTCTAACTTCTCTTAATGCAGTACGTGCTAAAGCACGCTTTTCGAAAAAAAGAAACCAAGAGAAGTGAATCTGGGCTCTGCTAGGCATGGGCTGGGCTTTCTTTGGGCATGGATATTGCCGCCCCGGTCCAAATCCAAGACAATTTATTATAATTAATTACCTTGGTGCTTTAAGATCTATGCAAATGTTTACAAGAGGATCACTGGAGCAAAACTCTTTTAATATATAGCTGCTTCATTTCTGATCCCACGGTGCAGCCATTAATCTTCATTTTGGGCGAAAAGCAGAGGACAACCTTGATTGCGTTCCATGTCTGCCTGCCGCCTACATATTACACAACTAGGGGGATTCCTTCGCGTTGCCGCTGGTATTGTCGAAGGATTGAATTGTAATTATTAAGAAATACGATTAGTAAGAAATACGATCATAATCACTAAGAAATGTATTAAACAGAGTATATGCTCATTGTGATGTTAGTACACCTTCATATATATTGCTCTTAAAAATAGTCAGAACACATTCAAATATCCGTACAACGAAACTTTTCGCTTCATCTACACATGCTGAAAATATGGTCTACTTTGTTCAATTCAGACAACAAAAAGAAACTGATACATAATAGTACACGGGTTTTCAAAAACAAATAGTTATGATCGCCTGCTAACACCTATTTTCAGCTACCCACTGCACCGCTAATCTGAACTACAGGTAAATTTGTTCAGAGCCACAACACAAAAGTCTGGTCCAGCGCGGCGCCCCTTTTTGCCCATCACTTGTTGTCCTTGTCCATCCAAAGAAGGCAGTGCACACTCTTACTCTACAGAAACATGTGCAAGGCCTTGTTGATCTCCTCAAGTCGCAGCTCATGTGTAGCCAGCGCGTCGAGGTGAACATATGCACACCCGATATGTGTCTTTTTCAGATCCCCAGCACGATCGTGTTGCTCTTTACCTGCGTACACGAATTTCGATACAACTGTTAATAGGTCTTCGACATTGTTAAGATGGTCATAGGTTCAAAGGTTGACAATGAAACGGACCGTCTTGGTGCATCTGAAGACGTCAGTCATCACCGATGCCACGCCCAAGCACTCAAAACTGTAGTCAACGCTGGCACTGGCCATCTTAATGGTCACCTGCAGTTGAAGAAACATTAAAGGTGCATTTTCAGGCTGTACAGTTGCCCCTACCTTCAGAAGATGACATAACACTGTGACAAAAATTCACAAATGCTATCTCTATAACATAATTTCAGATAGAAAAGAGAATAACAAATTAAAGGTGATTCATGGTAAAGGAAACTAAGGGTAGCAAGAAGAGCGGGGCAACTTAAGTACATCATCAATTAGCAGGTATCTGTGGGGTGCAAGACTGCCAAGAGACGACAGGGCATGACCTGCTACATGTGTTCAGTTATTAGTAGTGAAATGTAAACTTATCGATAAAGCTTTCAGAACCCGATTTGTGAAATGTTAGGCTAATTCATATTAATTAATCACATCAATGAGGTGGGGATTCCATCCTCTTCCATAGACTTATAAAAAAAAGAGAGACTAAGTTACAATCCCATATCTGAAAATAGGAAGCTCATCGAAACCAAAAGTTGCTTGTAGTGTAGTTTGTAAGGATAGTGACTAAGTTACTGTTCCTTTTTCTATCAGATATGATTCGTCTTATTGTAGGACTCAAGTCAAGTGTTCAATTGGTGGAAAGTACGATAATATAACCAAAATAGAGGGTTAACATAACATGTACTCATGTACTTTAGTGATTTTATATACATATTTTGTAACATCACATAGTGCTAACTACAACAGCATTCACAGGCCGATGGCTGCAAATAAAATCAAATTCAAATCATATCGTTGTAGTTGAACCAATCAAAGGATTAGTTTATATAGCAAAAGAAGGACTGACAGTTCAATTAACAGTAAACAAAGAAACTATACTTGCTGGAAAGCCCCATATGTTCTAGCCCACGAAAAAAAAATAGCGCGCTATAGCGCCAATTGAAACAACGTAATATTACCACAATTTTTCGCTATCGGCGCTTATTAAGGCGCTTATAAGCGTATAAGCGCAAATTGAAATAAATACGCCATACGCCGCTATTTGGCGCTATTGGCACCAGGCCAAAATCAGAGCCCGTTAGTTCATAAAAAAAGCCCAGCCCAATATGACAAGTTTCTATCCCCAGTCCACTGCTATCCCGTGTAACCCTAGCCACTATCCCGTCCATCCCGTGTACACAGCAGGCGGCGGCGGCTGATTTGGGGCGGGGTCGGCGTCGAGCGAGTGGGCGGCGGGCGAGCTTGGTCGGCGGTCGGAGCGAGCTGCTGCGCGCCCGGGCGAGCGCGGACGGCGGCTGTTGAAGCACGGCGGGCGAGCGCGGGCGGCGGCCGCGGCTGTACCGGCGCGGCGGCGGTGCTTCTGCGGCACGGCGGCAAGGGCGAGCGCGGTCGGCGGTCGGAGCGAGCTGCTGCGCGCCCGGGCGAGCGCGGGCGGCGGCCGCGACTGTACTGGCGGCGGCAAGGGCGAGCGCACACATCTGTACCCTGTTCTTCACTTTTTCAGTTTTTATCCTTGTTTGTTGCGATCTGGGAATCAAGTTACTTGGTGAAATTTTTGCAGTAGTGAAATCCACTCGTCACTAGTGAAATCCATTCATGTTGGCTGTAGCAGTAGTGCAGTAGTACCACCGTTGGCAGTAGGAGATCCATTCTTGGCTCTTGTGGTGTTGCACTGTGAACTCATGGATAATCTTTTTATCACTTAGCTTTGTCATTATATATCAATGTATCATATATGCATTCAAGTTAGAACATGTTTTCATGTTCCCTGATTTTTTGGATCAAATAGCGCGCAATAGCGGCGCCAGCAGCCAGTGCTACAGCGCTACAGCGGCGCTATAGCGCGCTATAGTGGCGCTATAGCGGCGAATAGTGCCCAGAGAGGGCTGCCGCTATTTTGAATAGCCCGCGATAAAAACGTGGGTTCTAGCAGAAGTAGATGCTTAATGCAGATATGCAAGTTACGATACAAATAGTTTTTGTCTCACAATTCACAATGATAGTTCTTGAGACTTTCCTTCCTAGGATAAATCAGGAAGAACCGTACCTTAGAGAGAAGATAACCAGATCAGAAATTCTTGGCCAGGTTAACTTTGCAAAAGACTGAACCCACTTGCTATTTTTCATGCAAATGAATTTGTGCACAAACTTGATGACTTCAATTATTCTTGAGTACATATTTGAACCATCTTTATTGTCCTTTTAACAGTAAAAACAGTTACAACAGGCAAATAAGAAGCAAGATTACTTAATCTGCAGAAAGTAATCAGGAAAGAAAAATAACTGCAGAAAGTAATCAGGAAAGAAAAATAACTACGGCTTGTGTTCCAGATGAACAAATGTCTAATTCCCTGCTCAATATTGCTAAAACAAAATATAATATTTACCAATTGAATTGTTTCTTAAAATGAAGATACACATTCAGCGCATATATAATAATGTCTTGAAAAACTATGGCAAAGGTCCACAGCTGACAACAAACCGGTCAAGGTAGCCCTTGAAGACAGAAAGTTATTACTTAGAATAAATGTATCGACAAACAATTTTCTTTAGAAATCAGGAACACCATGAAAGACTTACTTTTATTTCCTCAGAAGGGACTACACTCAAGACTGATACAGTGTGTTCTGGACCACCTTCCTCAATCACTGACACCTGTATTTTACTAATTGCTGGTACCGGAATATGTTTCATCATCGGGTCTGTAATTTTTGCCATCCCATAGTCTAGGGCATCAATAGCCTGCAAAACAAAGAAATGAAAAGGTCATACATTTGGAGGAGTACAATGTTATCAAGTAATATGGGGTTAACACTTATGCAAGGCACCCATGGCAGCAGCTGCCATCTCAGAAAAATTCTAGAAGGACATGTCTATAGTCTGGCCCCTAAGTAAGCGACTTTAGAGATACAGAAGTAAGGCATAAATAAATAGTTGCATTAAAGATATATTCTTCCATCAATTGCTTGTTTGTTGTCAGGAATCTTCTCTCTGTTTACAGGAGAGAAAATTAACAATAAATGGCTAACATGGATATGATATTTAGATCCTTCTTGATCTCTGAGCCACATAGGTCTACCCAACCTAGCCATGACACCGCGTTCTCCACAGGCTACCCCACCAAGGTGCACAACATCGCCCTGCCATCTACTCATCCCGGTTCAAAATACTTGTTGCATGAGAGAGACTGTGTGCTTTTGGCATAATAAATGGCCACTTTAAACATGGGTAGGATGGCAGATGGCCCATGCCAAGGCTAAAACAAAAGGTATTTTCAGTTTCAATCTAGTCCGCACTACGAACACATCAAAATACGATAGCATATGAACTCAGGGAGGTAGTTCCTGGTGGGGCTTCTAGTGACGTAGATATCATTTTTTTTTTTCACCCAAAGTTATCACAAATCTAGCCGCTGAAGGGTTAGATCGTTGTCTTAAATAGTTAAATGTCCAACACAACAGCCCACAATCCTGACCACAGATATATTTAACAACAATTGTATTCATTATTTCTATAGCAATGCAGCTTAAACTATGTAAAGCTTATGTTCCATTCAATGACCATCAAAAGGTCCCAACTAAGTTCCATTACCAATTGCATATTTTGTTTACAAGTTACGGTTATGGTCAAACTTAATGAGCGGTCAACCCGTGATGCAGAAGTACCAACTGAATTTTCTCAGTAAACAAAATTCACCTCCAATGCCTGCAGAGCAACAGGAAGCTCAACACCATGACTTCCACCAGAGTGACCTCTCAGAATAGCCTTCACCACCACCTTACCGCCCTCCGGGGCAAATTCCACACACTCCTCGACATTCTTCCCAAGCCCCACTTGCAGCTGTATCCACGTACAGCCCAACAACAACAACAATTAGCACAAATGCAAACCCCGACATAAGCTGAATCATCCAAAATCGAATTTCCTCGTCACCTCATCGACATGTTGCTCCCGATGCCGCTCCCGAGGAGCCCAAACACGACCGGGACGTCTTGACCAGATCCGTCGGTCGGGGATCGATCGGAGGGTCTTGAGTTCAGCGACGGCAGGCTCATCAGGGGCTCGCGGCGGCCTCCTCCTCCTCCGGCCGCGGCGCCCCGCCGCCGTCCTCCTCGGCGGGGGAGGTGGACCATCTCGGCGGCGAGGTCGTGGTCGGCGGCGCTCCACCTCGACAAGCTCCTCCACGTAGCTCGCGCGGAGCCCGAGTCCCGGCCGGCGGCCCCGGCGCCGGAGGCGAATAGAGGCTCCTTCATGGACCCGCACGTCCCACGCCCACGCCTCCTGGCCATCTCCACGCATCGTGCCTGTAAGACCGGTGATGAGGATTCGGGAGCACGGCAAGAACGGGTGTATGTGGGGATCTAGCAGGGGGAAGACGGGATGCGGAAGAGCTCGATGGGAGGAGGTGGGCGGACGGAGTTGGGGATTGGGGGATCTGGGGATCGAAAGGAATGGGGTTGGGGGAGGGCGCTTGAAGGCGAGGGTGTAGTGCCGGCAACAAATGGGGATTTGAAGGGGAGGAGGCGGGCGGCCGGGCCGACGCATCACGCTCCGTGGGGGTAGACCGAGAGGCGGCTGAGGAAGACGCTGATTCAGGCGCGCATAGGTGAGGAGGCGGGAGGGCGCTTCGCTCACGTGGATGTTGACGTGGCTTCACCGAGAGCAGAGAACTCCCCTAGTGGGTCTTTGCTACATAGGTGTAGTAGATGTTTCGCTCATCACAACACGTTCATTATAAATAGATCCATGACTATGAACAAAACGGCTAGTGCCAAAGTTTGAACAAAACGGCTATATCCAAAGACTCGCTTCACCATACTATTATCATTCCAAGCGTCCTCCGCCCAATGCAATCGCTTGTACGAGTCCTCCGTGTGTCTCGGCCCATACTATTCTCATTCCAAGCTCCCCCCGACCGTTTAAAAACACACGGCCAGAAACGAGTTTGACGGGACGGGGGTTGGTGGCGGTGGCCACTTGTCTTGGTGGCCGAGCACCAAGCCAATGAGTAACTCCATAAGCACCGCGCCACGGGCCCCTCATCTCCTCTCATGCCGGGTAAGACCGCGTGCCAAACGGCCCCACATCCTCCGTCCTCCATCCAACCGTTGCACCGCAATACACGCTCTCCTCCTTGATCCCAAATTAAGCCCGCAAATCTTGATGACGTGCATAGCGGTGGTGGGGCGGCGGCTAGGCGAAGGCCCCATTTGTGGTCGGCTAGCCTCGATCGTGGCTAGACAAGCCGGGATTTGAGTGGCCGAGCTCATTGATTTGAGTGGCCGTGCTCGACGGTGTGGCCGATGGTGTTAGTGTGGGGCGCAAAGGCGTGTGTGGCCGGTGGGATCTTGGCTCGGAGTAGATAGCAACCGATAGGTACGAGCCCGCCTCGGGCCCCATGCATTGCGGCTCACAGAGGAGGTCGGTTCGATATAGCCCCGTGCATGGGTCACTTGACCCACCCAATCCACCCGTCTCGGCCCATTTAAAAACCGTGAAAAAAGATCCATGGATTGGGTTGGGTTGTCGCCCACCCATCTAATTTTCTCCGCACTTGATGGGTACGGTTCCAATCCAATCCACCTGTGGATCACGCCCCTCGGTCCCTACGACCCTGCCTCCCTCCCCAAGACGCCACCGGCCCGCCAGGCGTCCGCCGAGGGGGCGGGCCGAACCCTCCTACGTTCGACGAGGCGAGCACGCCCTTCCGACCACCTCCCCCACCGGGGGGCAGCGAGCCGCCTCGAATTCTTCCGCAAACTAGTACCGGGCGCCGCCCTCCGTCGCCCACCGATGGCGCCGAGTGGGGATCCGCCGAGATGGCGGCAACCGACGAGGCCCGCATGACGGGTGGTTGCGACGAAGAAATTGGCCATCCTCCGGGTCATGGTACTCTCTCACCTTGTCGATCTCCCGGTCCATGGCCATGTACGCGGGCGGGTACGTAGCGTCCGCCGATGTTCTTGATGAGCGGCACCTCCTCCCCGGCTGGACCCGACCACGACGCCGGCCAAGCCCGGATCCGCGCGTCGGCCGCGTCCCTCCACGATCTCGGCGAGGATTCGCTGCGCTCCTCGTACCCAGCGCCCAGCCCAGGTTCCAGCCACCGTGGCCCGGCTGAAGTCGCCACGAGGCCGCAGCCACACCGCCGGCCAAGGCTAACTCGATCTCGGCGCGGCCGTTCTCGGAGGGCACGAGACGGATCTCGGACCGCCGGAGATCCCTCGCCGTCGGCATGCGACGGCTGCCGGTGACGCCCCGCCCTTCCCGATCGCCGGCTTCTTCACCACGCTCGTAATGCGGATAGCCCAGAGCGTGCGCTTCGTCGCCGCGCCATTACCGCCACGCCCTTGAACGGGCTGTCCGAGGGCGCCGCCGCGTAGGCTTTTTCATGGAGAAGGGCGAAGTAGTACCAGCGAAGCGGTGGATCATGTCGGCGAGGTTCTGCTCCATGACGTCCAGCTTGTACTCGCGGTAGGCTTCTTCGCACGCCCGTTCATAACAACAACCCGTTCAGAACAGCCTTCCACTTCTTAACCAATGAACAGCCCCGTTCAGAACCTCCTAGGCAACATTTTACCCACCCAGCGACCCATGAAACCCACCCAATTCAACCCAACCCACCCAAGAAGCAAACACAATTCTGACCAATTTTACCCACCCAGAAGAAACTATGATCTAATTAGCTAGCTGCACCAAACTAACCCACAAGAACCACCCAGACCCGTGTTAACCCACCCATGCACAGGGCTTAGGTTCAGAGCGGGCTGCAGCGGCGAGAACGAGCGTCTTGGTGCGTGGGAACCCATCATCGAGCTCCAAAAGGTGACCACCTGTGTGGCTGGCAGCTCCACTCCACGCTCTACTCCCCCTACCTTGCTATTCCCGACTGCATGATTCGCCCAACCAGATGTCTGTTGCTCTGCTATTTGGTCAATGCGGATCTGTTTTCATCCAATTTTTCCGTGATGTTTTGTTTCAACTTTTGTATTTTTCATTATCTCAACCATGCCCATTATGTCATTTATTTGTCTGAAATGCTCAAAGTATCTGTTTTCCTATATTGTCATAGTCCAAAAGTTATTGAGAATGCTCATTATTTAGAGGCAAGTTGTAGTTTTGCTGTGGTGGGATTCGCCTACATTTTAGATAAACCGTAGATGCCACTTTGTAATAGTTTCTATATAGTCAGGCAAGTTACAGTTTTGCTACGGCAGGATTCACCAACATTTCAGATAAAATCATAGATGCCAATTTGTAACTGTTTGTCAATACATATGGCGTGTCTGGTTGTGCAAAATCAATAATGGAAATGCATATTGCAAACTCACATGGACTTGGGGGCCAGGCTGTAAAATCTTGGCACTCTCTTTAAGTTATTTGACTGCAAGATACATGTCTTGCAAAAAAAAAAAAAAGAGAGAGAGAGAGAGAGAGAGAGAGAGAGAGAGAGAGAATTCTTTTATCTTTATTTAATCTATTTGGTTCATCAAATAAATTTCCTACGTGCAGATTCAGGTACAGGTTTGCATTACAATGTTTTCTTTTCCAAAGATAGGTCGATAGTACACCAAATAGAAACTACACTACTACATAATTGATTTTGCAAGGCACCACCCAAAACTTAATGGAGACGGGCACAAAAATCAACCGCCCCAAAAAAAAAAACTGAGCTATTAACGGAGGCGGGCACTTTTATTTACCGAGTCGGTCATATTTGAGGCCCACCTCCATAAAAATGAGGCCCAACCGACCGGTCGATGCCCAATAACAGCTCCAGTATAAATACCGCGCTTAGGGCTTCATCTCAATCACTCCCTCACTCTTCTCCCACATCCCCTCACTCCCGCCGCCCATTAGCGCACTTCTCCCCACGACGCCCTTCTCTCCACGACGCCCCTCCCCGCCTCAGCTGCACGCGCGTGCCTCCCCCCCCTCCCCCCCCCTCCCCCTGCGGCGGCATCGCATCGCAAAGCGGCGCGGCCCTCCTCCCTCTACTCTCCTCTCCTCCCCTCCGCGACCCGCTTCTCCCTCACGGCGGCGCCCGGGTCCCATGGCGGGCGAGGGGCGCCAGCTTCCTGGCCGATCGGCACGCGGGCGTATCCCCGCCGGGCGACGGCGTGGATCCGCCCAACGAGGAGGTATGCCCCTCGTCCTCTCTCTCTCAGATCTCGGATCTGGTGCGGATCTGTCCCAAACCCTAGCTCCCTTGCAGATCTGCGACGGTGTGGGTGCCGCGCGGCTCGATGGGCGTGGCGGCATGGGTGCGGCGGCGGCTCCAATCCCACTCGGCCACGGCTCCGGTGGGCTCGCGACGAGGAGGTGCGCCCAAATCCGGCGGGCGTGATAGTTCCCCCGCGCGATCGAGCTCCCCTGCAGCAGATCAAGCTCGCCCGATGGCGGATGGAGCTCCCCCGCGGCTGCGGCGGCGGCGTGGCGCGGCCTAGATCCGTGCCCGTGTCCGTTCGGGCAGTGGGCTTTTTGCCTTTTTTGTTTTTAATTCATTTTGGGAGGCGGGCAAAAAGCAACGCCTCCATTAATCTGCATTAACCATGACCTTATAATGGAGGCGGTTGGGGTTGCCTGCCTCCATTAAAATTTGTGTAGTAGTGCTACAGGACATTTGGTCACTTCTATGGTTGCAAAAGTTATGTTTGTGTGTTTGTGCCCATCCTTCCATGGTCTGTGTGTGATTTCGCTATTCACTGATGTCATTGTTAGTTGATAGATATGCCATTTTATAAAAATGCAAATTATGCAAAGCTGTAGCAACATTTTCTTATAAATATTCAGTATATTATTTCTTCAGTATATGTAGTTCAATGAATTGGAGAGATAATAATATGTCTTGAACTGGTAGTTCCATTCTTGAATCTATGGTAAACTGGGTTCTGGGTGGCCATGGGGCTCCTAGCGGCAGGCTGGCGCCCAGCGGCGAGGCTCCTCCGCGCCTAGGCAGCTGGCCGGCTGGGTCCTAGGACGGATCAGTGGACGGTCCGTTCGTGGACTTCACTATGGTGGACGCTCATCATCTGTAGAGGTTCTTCGTGTGGATGGTATCACCTGCCAGGCGAAGCGACAGATGCTCAAGGATCAAGATTGACCTTGCCCCTATTGGCAGCCGGGACCCCAACTGGAGATTGGCAATACCATCATTAAGGTCCTAATATAATTACCGCTTTGTGTCCTAGCTTTTATATTTGCCAACAGAGTGTGATAATATGTGTATTTCTGTTCCACTACCTGCAATTTTATTTGGACATTTTGCATTGCAGGTGGGTACTAAAGTGAGCCGAGGCACCATGGGCCCATGCGCCAAGATCTTGGCTTTGGAGATGGGAGTTGAAGTCCGCAATGAAAACAAATGCTATCCCAATGTCAAGACACTCCATGTATTGTATGACTTGCCACCCCCATCATTTTTGATTTGGCATTTAGCATCAATGGCACCAAAGCTAACTTGCTAGCTTGTTTTAAGATAAGTTTTTGGTGTATGACTCAGAACTTGCTAACTGGCTCTTGTAAGCGTTCTAGGCCAGCAACTGTCTTCTAGCCTGGTCCAAGGAATTGGCAGCAAGGGACTCGAGAGGAAGTCAGTGGTGTGGTAAACCTGCTGGATTTGAGGGCGAGAACTGGCAGCAGGGAATTAATAGGAGGTGCCTGTAACTGAACCCTTGTGAGATAACATTCCAAAATGCTAGGAGATATGGATTAATAATGATAATTTGGTTTAATCAGTCCACTAATATGTGCTTCTAATTATGCATCTATCTATTTTTCTAGTGACAGGAAAATTTCTGGTATGTGCTTATGCAATAATTAACAATCGATGTGTTAGTTCCTGAAACTGAATGCTTGTGTTAATTCCTGAAACTGAATTAGCAATTCTTTTTTGTTATTTCCTGAAACTAAGTGAGCAACCCTTTTGTTAGTTCCTGGAAATAAATGCTTCATTGTCAAAAAAAAAGTACTCCTGGAATTGCTGTTGTGATCTAAATATGGAACTGCTGTTGTGATCTAAATACGTTTGGCTGTTTTCCAGCTTACTTGCACTACCTAATAGTTGTAGCATCAAAACAGCCTAGAACCACACAAAAAAAACAAATGTAGTAGTCATTCTTTGTGCAGAATTCGAAGGCACTAACCTATTGACTCTATTTCTTTTGGTTGATAACTTACAACAACTGCTTGTCTACTATTGTTATTTGCACTGTTCACAACCTAACAAAATGCAACATGAATTATCTTGCTTCTTATGGATCGATGTATTAACTTGGTTAATTTTCATTAGTGATAATGAACTGGTATGGGTAGAGAATAATTTTTCTTATAAATAAAGTATTAATTCTTGTCAACAGAGGTTAGCAGTGGTTAAGTTTGGAATCAACCCAAACATGAATCAGTATCATTTTGGACTGAGCTACAGTCCTATTATTCTCTATACTTATTTCACAAAGAATAAAGATCATCTAGATTTACCTGTCTGCAGTAATTGCCACTTATAATTCCTGAGTCTGTATCTGCTAATTAAAACAATTAAGTTACAATTAAGTTTTAGGAAAGAACCAGGAAGAAAAAAACAGAAACATGATCACTGTCTGTAATATAATTTTCAATTTACTAACATAACGTCGTCCCTATAGGCAATCAGTGCTAGCGTTCAGGCCTTCCTTTTGCTCCTATCTGCTGCCTTCAGAGTTCAGACCTTCTAGGGCGTAGATAGTTCAGGGAGGCGCTCCTGTCTGCTGCCTTCAGAGCTTTCGGGCGAGATGATTCACTCAATCTATTAGGCAGCATATTCCCAACCTATTTGAGTTAGTTCATATAAGAAAAGACATGCAGGTTGCAAGCTTTATCTTATCAAATTTTCTGAAGCTAGCCGGTCACAGAAAATATTTCTCACTGAATAAAATTTAGTAGTTTGTGATAATTGTTAGGTACTGGGTGCTCAACATAGCAGGCAGCAGCAGCAACCGCAGCAGCTTGCGATTCTCTGGGCTGCCATATACAGTGTGTGCCAAGAAGTAGCAGCAGCGAGAACGGCGTCTTGGTGCGCAGGAACCCATCATCGAGCACTGAAAGGCGGCTGCCTGTGGATGGCAGCTCCAAGTTCTTCTCCTTGGACCCCAACCTTGAATCCCCTGCTTTGTCTTCTTGGTCACCCCATCTCGCCTATTGCCCATGCTATTCCCAACTGCAAGATTCGCCCATCCAGATGTCTGTTGCTCTGCTATTTTGTCAATGCGGATCTATTTTCATCCAATTTTTCCATGATGTTTTGGTTCAATTTTTTGTACTTTCATTATCTCAACCATGGCCATTATGTCATTTATCTGAAATGCTTGAAGCATCAGTTTTCCTATATTGTCATAGTCTAAAAGTTATTGAGAATGCTCATTATTTAGAGAGAGAAGTCAGGCAAGTTGCTGTTTTGCTGCGGTGGGATTCGCTTTACATTCCAGATAAATCATAGATGCCAATTTGTAACAGTTTGTCTATAGTCAGGCAAGTTGCAGTTTTCCTACGGCAGGATTCACCTACATTTCAGATAAATCATAGATGCCAATTTGTAACAGTTTGTCTATACATTTGGGCGTTTCTGGTTGTGCAAAATGAATAATGGAAATGCATATTGCAAACTTACATGGACTTGGGTGGCCAGGCTGTAATTCTTGGCGCTCTCTTTAAGTTATTTGACTGGAAGATATATGTCTTGCAAAAAAAAAAAGAATTTTTTAATCTTTCTTTAATCTCTTTGTTTCACCAAATAAATTTCCTATGTGCAGATTCAGGTACAGGTTTGCATTACAATGTTTTCTTTTTCCAAAGATAGGTCAATAATACACCAAATAGAAACTACAGGACATTTGGTCAGTTCTGTTTGTGTGTTTGTGCCCATCCTTCCATGGTTTGTGTGTTTTTTCTATTCAATGATGTCATTGTTAGTTGATAGATATGCCATTTTATAAAAATGAAAATTATGCAAAGCTCTAACAACACATTTTTTTTATAAATGTTCAGTATATTGTTTCTTTAGTATGTAGTTCAACGAATTGTAGAGATAATAATGTGTCTTGATCAGTTAATTCCAATCTTGAATCAGTGGTAAACTGGCTTCTGGAACATGAAAGTGACCCACACATTGATCGGCTACCATTGGTACGTTATTTTTTACAAATGAATATTCTTCATTAGCAGAAGTCCTTTCTAATGAGCATTATTCCGTGTTCTGATATTGTTCTCAATAGAGGGAACTATAAGAAGTTTTCACTTCATGCAATTTGACAGCAAGCTACCCTGTACATATAAATAAGCACGAATTATTTGGACCGAGATTGTAGCTTGGAAATTTGAACCTTTTTCAAATGTTATTTATATCAAGTTGTGAAGCAACTGGCATCATAATACTTGACACTATATTTCTATTTTCGAAGTCGGGTTGTGTAGTCATGTGAACATTACTGTCACAATGTCACATCAAGCGTCATTCCCTTTTATCAATTTCATGTAAGAATGTTAAATATCTACCTCAATCGAGGAATCAGCAATTTACAACATATTTTCTTGTTCAGGATTCCAGATGAACTTTTAACAAGTATCATTCCCTTTTATCAAATGTCATTCCCTTTTTTAATGAAAATACTCTTTGACTAAGCATATATGAAGCTATATCTTAGCATTCTGATTAGCAGAAAAAGGAATTCTACACAACTATACGTAGCCATCTAACATTAATGAAAAATTCATGTCATTCCCATTTTTAATGAAACCACTATTGAACTATGCACACATGAAGCTACATCATGGCATTCTGATTAGCAGAATAAGGGAAATCTACACTACTATGGAACGAACCATGGACATTACCTTTCTTGGCAGAACCATGGACCATCAATAGTGTAACACCCTAGGTGTTAAGAACTTAATCCAACTATGCATTTCATGTTTCAAGTATAGCTTTCATATGTTGCACATTCATATGTTGCACATGTTTTGTTATGTGTGACCATTGATGTTAGTAATAATATTGATTAAGGTGCTTTGTGATTTTATGGTTTGAAATTTCCTTAAACAAATAAAAATTTGTCAGTATAAACTTTAAACTGCAAAGTGTGTTCTTTAATATGGAATCAAAGTTTATTTGTATTTTCAAGTCAAACATGTTTAAATTTGAGCCCAAAAATTGAATTCTGTGCTGTTTCGCACTTCAAATTTTTGGCCATCACTGATTGACGGTTTTGAATTCAATATTTGGGAATTTATTAAATCAATTTTCATAGAACAAATTTGTGCAACTTTGCTTCTATGACTTGGTATGAAGTGTCAACTTTGTTAATTTGTGATTGGTGGTGATGTTTGATCAATGTTTAACCTGTAATTAATTGCTCATTGTGGCCAAGTTGCAATGTGAAACCTGGAGATCAAAGGTGAAGAATCGGAGGGTTCAGTCGGTGAACAGTAGCCTGGCAGCAGTTCATCTGTCTGTTCACCGGCAGCCACCACAACACTTTTTGAACGTGCGGCTGCGTGTATGTGTCGAAGCTCATGCAAGAGCCGGGCGGTTGGAGTGCTCTTCCTTGCCCGACCCAGAGCCGGCCGCCGTCTTGTTCTTTCCTTCTCAGCTCCACGCCGCCATGGCCGCTGCCGCGCATGGCGCCGCTTCCTCCTCTGTGATGTGCCCTCACAGCTTGCCCCACAGCCCGAAAGCAGAGCACCCCAGCGCCCGCCACCAATCCCACGAGCCTAGTGTACTGCTTCCCCACCTCCCTTTGTTGCCGAAACAGCGTGACCGCCGAGCCGCGTCCCAGGGCTGGCTCTATAATTTTAAAGGCCCTTGGGCAAGCAAGGTATTTTTTTGATAAAATGTAATGTAGTGCTTTAGTGCCTTGTAAAAAAATCGTAGGGTATTTTTGATGCAAAATCTTCAAGACGAGATTAATGTCGGTCAAAACATCCTTGTCAATCCAGCACAAAGCTAATCATTCAGTCTTTTTTTTTTTTGACATAGTTGACCTCAAATAATCTTTCAAAAGTTTTAATTTGGAGAAACTTCTTTCGGCTGAATGCAGGTAGGGTAGCGCGTTGATGGCGATGGCCGATGGGTAGGGCAGTGTCGCGCTGCGGCAGCAGGAATGATAGATCAATACGTGCAATAGAACTAGAAGGAAGCTACGACTTGGACTGGTTTGTTAATTGTTATGGGCCTTCAAAGACAAATGCTTATTATATACCAAATAGAAAATTATATGTACTAACTACCTATATTTTCTTAGGCCCCAACTCCATGGGCCCCGCCGTCGCGTCGCCTCTACACCATGGCCGTGCATGGCCAGGCCGTTATGAACCACCTCTGGCTGGGCCAAAACCAGGCGTAGATGCAGCCCGACGCCGCCGTGCCTCCTGTGGCTCTCCCCGCCCCCCCCATCCTCTATCTTTGGAATCGGCACGGCCTCCTCCCCTCCTCTGTTTCTAGTTACGAGGAAGAAGAAGTGCAAGGGTTAAAACTGAGATAGAAACTCTTCTCTGGGTCCAGTTGTGAATCCTATGACGTGTGAATAGTGCCTTTCCCGTGAGTTAAAGTTTTGTGCAGGGACCTCTGTGAAAAGGCTTTGTCTTATATGTTTTCTCCTTTTCTTTTATCAACAATTCGGCTGAAACTTTAGAAATTCATAGTAAATCATAGAAAAAAACATAAAATTGAAAATGAAGATATTTTTGAAATCCTCATGACTAGATCTATGCAGTGGATGTATAATCTTGCATGTTTAGTAGAAAATCTTGCTCTAGATTTTTGCCTACTTTTTCAGGGAGAAATTCATATCTGTAGTTTCTGAGCTCAAAATGTCATGAAACTTTTTATAGTAGAATATTCATGTAATTCTTGTGCTGTGGTAAAAAATTTCAGGTTTATTGGTTTGTGTGTGACTGAGTTATTGATTTATCTAGGCATATGCTTGTTAAATGGTTTATAAATAATAGAACTGTGTAAAAAAATAAAAATGTGGTTCCACTGCCTATGCATGATGTTTTTGTACCCTAATAACACTTAATATGGTTGTGTGTTTACAGAAAGTGTTGATCTTTATATTTATCTTGCTCTCACACGCCTTTTTTGCCATTAAAACTTGTTTTAGGTGTAATGTTTAATATATGAAACCTGAGCATGTAAAACTTATCCAGTAGTTATGTTTTCATAACATCTTCCAACCATAAAAATCTCAGCTCCAAATGAGATGTTTGCCACACCATGTAAAACTTAATATATATAAAGGATTAGTGAAAGCATGATAGTAAACAAGTGTATATATGTTTCATGTGGTGCTTCTACTGCTTGTTAACTGATTAAAATGTGGCTTATCCATGATAGAAATAGTTAGGGCTATATGTTTGATCTTATGGGTTCCCTAGTTTAGTCAAGTGGAGAAGGTGTTGCTCATGCAACACTATTAATTAGCGCTTTAGCTCTTGCTATGTGTGTGTGATTCATGTTGCTCTTTTTTGGCTTGTGACCCAATTATGTTGTTGCTGGGTGTGTTAATGTTGGTGTAGTGTTTGAATGACTTGTGCTCACTCACTAGCAAAACAAGTGGCGAAACATTTTGCTTATGTGCTGAAAATGACTGCGTGGGTAGTTTCTGTTGTTGTGGTAATTTCGTGATGCAAATGGTGCTTTCTGTGAATATGGTCAGTACAAAGTTGTAGATAACTTCCTTATCTTGCTTGTCCTAAAATTTCACGATTTTAGGCCAACTGGTTTAGGAGTTATAGATTTTACAAGTACCCTGTGTAGTTTTGTATGCATTCTGGACAGTGCTGCAATGTTGTACCTTTTTTTTTTTACTAGGATAACTTTTTGAATCATCTTCTGGTGACAACTAATAAGTTATAGTAATTTATATTGGCTTTCCAAAATGTTAGAACACACATCTTTTTGGTAACTTCAACTCCAGTTACAAGTGCTTAAATCTTAATGTTAGAATCTGTCCAAGTCTGGACAGATTTGCTTCTTTGTATTGTTTGGTCTTGTTAATAGTTGAATCATCTTAAGATGATAATAAGAAAGTTATAGCTAACTTAATAATATTTCTAGAAAGTTAAGAATCATGTTTGTTGGATGTCCAGAACTTCAGTTATACATTTCTAAATTTACTGTCAGTTTTCTGTCCTTGTTTGTGCAGTTCTGTTTCCTTGTGGTTTTCAACCTTGTTAACTAATGAGTCAGCTCAGGATGACAATAACAAAGGTGTAGACATTTTCATAAGCTTCCAAGAAAGTCTAAGGTTAACTTCATTGGATGCCTATATCTCCAGTTATGACTAAGACAAGTGACTGCTTTGCTGCAGTCCAGAAGTTGTGTTGCTTAAGTTTGTGGTACTCTAGTTTAATGATGGATTGTTTGCTTGTGCGTGCTAGCTAACAACTTTAGTGATGTTAAGCTAAAATATCAAGACCTCTTGTAGCCTTGTGTCATGTCGTTGCAACTAAAACTAATGGTTCCACACCTATTAACTAATAAATGGCCTTAGGCATGATGCTGTAAATGCTATATATGTACATGTGTGCTAGAGGCAACCTATGTTGTGCAGCTCTCTCTTTATGTTTCCTGTGCACGCTCTAAATTGTGTGGCCCTAGTTTATTAATTGGATGGCTATGTTGGTGTTATTCATGCGGCAGCCCTTGTTCTTATATGGTGCTATGCTTAGGTTAGTCTTGATTGTTAAATACTTGCAATAGCTTAACTTGAAATAACTAGTGTACCATATGCTTGATATGCTTGCTATCTTTATGTTAGACTTGAGTGATAGTTACTTAAATAAGTAAGTCTAGGTGCTTATGTCTTATGGTGTAACCTTGTACTTGTCATTGAATGCTTTTTACGATGCATCTCATATTACCATTCATCGCATTCATGAACTTGCATTGTTGCATCTCATGGGTACGCTAGATGTACTGCACATGGACATGAAGCACGTGATGGTGTTGGAGCCAACCACAAGATGGTGTTGGTGAACAAGTCGAAAAAGATGGAAGGACCAACCGAAGTGAAGTGCCGTAATAGGAGATTATAACACCTAGGCATCACAAAAAGCCCAAGATGTCACTAACGTCCCTTCCCATGCCGGAGCATGAAAAACTTGGCATGAAAACCCGTCATCAAAGTAAAACACGGAAGCAACTTCATAAGGACAAACTAAGATTGAGAAAGGTTCCACCTCTCCAAAATCATCGTTATTATCACTAAATGTGGGTGAACAGTGCAATGTGTCGCTAATTCCCTCCCCTTCAAGCAAAAGCATCAATTCAAGCACTTGGAAAGATAACAGGGTGAGAATAAGTCTCCAGCAAGCAAACTGCTGAACATGTTATCCAAAGTACAAGTTGATTAGACATCGATTTAATATGGAAGATATCACAGCATAAGAAAACAATAATTAATAACCAAATTATTTAGATATCACAGCATAAGAAAACAATAATTAATAACCAAATTATTTAGAAAAAATTTCAATCAAAATTACATGACATTATGTAACATATCCAATAAAATTTTAATAAAGAAGTAGAGGACATGATATACAGTAAATAAACCACCTCCACATATGAATGAACAATACTCATATTAATAAAAACAATACTTCATATCCATTTCATGCCAACATAAAACTTCAATATCATTAAACCTCAAAAGTGCAAATTATGCATATGCATGTCCACTTTGCCTCCATACCCAACAAGGTATGAAGCTGCATCATACCCCTCCTCGGGAACGTATGATGTTTGTACAGTATAGCGCGACCAGCAAGCGGCTGACATAATCCACAAGAGCACTCTGCAATAGTCGTATAATTTTCTCACCGACTCAGGCTCAAGAACACTGAATAGTTATATGACTTTCTCACCCACCTGACTCGATGCACATGCTTATGACAAGAATGCACATGTTACAATGATATCATGCAACTGCAAGAGTACTTACCTCATAAGCCATCTACCTCCACAATCATAAAAAAAAAATCCCACTTACCTCGTGAAGAAATACAAATACTTACCACATATGTCATATGTTTCAACAATTATATGATTATAACATACATTGTTGTTAATGATAATTTAATTCATAATAGGTATATTATCTTGGTACAATTAATATTATGACAAAGTGTAGGTAGAATAAACAAGTCAAGCTGTAGCAACCAACACTATATTTACTTGCCTTCACTGAAGATCAAACACGTGAGCCAAAAATTGATCCAAAGACACACCACCTGTTCAAACACCATCACCTCAGCAAATATACTCATACAAGCGTACACAAACAACACAAAGATCGCTGCTATGGCCTATGTCATCATTTTCCTCTCAAAAATAGCAACCACAGAAACAATCAACAACAACAACTTCGCTTCACATTTTTACTGAAAAAATACTGAAAAACTCTACGACTTTTGGTATTTATTAGAAAACTAGTTTGACCTCAAACATGGCCAAAAGCTGAATCTATCATTTGCTGTCCAGAACATCATCAGAACAGTAACAGTCACACTAAGAAAACATAACTCCTGAACCACAGCCTAAAATCCTGAAATTTGATGAGTGCAAAGACATTGAAGTTATGAACAACTTTTTGTATTCATGGGTATGGCAGATTTGTCCACTATGGCATCCCCAATATCCTGATGAATAGAAACAGTATATTCTAAAAATTTCAGAACTCAAGGGAACCAATTGCATCAAAAGCTTTTCACCAGCATTAAGCCTCTACTTGACCTCTCCCATGAACTAAATCACTAAAAACATTGTAGATACATGTTCTATAGCAGGGGTTAAGAATCACGTTGGTTTTCCCTATGGGGAAAAGAGTAGGGCCACAAGAAAAGATGATGATGCCAACAACCTCTGCCTTTCTCCTACCAACACAAACAACCTTGTTGATCTAGGTGCCAAAGCAAAGATAGGATCAGAGGATAATCATGATCTATGGGAGATGATAGGGGGCATATACCTGCTGTGAACCAAATAGCCTCCAGCTAGGTAGAGATAGGGCGTCGTCCTGCTCTTTACCTTTCCTCTTGAGCTCCTCTCCATGTTCTCCTCTCTCTGTTCGTATGTGTGGCAGCCAAAAACAGAAGATGGAAGGGTGGCTGGGTATGGGGAGGAAGCTCTAGGGTTTTGGGAGGCCAAAGGTGGGCGTCGGTACTGTAGCACGACGCTACAGTGCCAGCGAAACGTAACAGGGCTACTTGGGCCCTGGTGTGGGTTAATTAACCTTCCAGCTAGGTGGGTTAGAGGTTCCAACCCAAACAAATTTTTAAATTTATTATTTATTTTAACATTTCTATTTGCAAAAATAAAACTAATGCAAACAAATATTTGGCATTTTTTTTCCTACAGCATGTGACAACTTCGAAAACTAATAAATTGACATGAAGCATCACAACTAGCCAAGACAACAATAGTTTCACTTCCTGGGTATTAGAAAGATGCTAGCCAAAACAATGAGAAGCTAATTAACCGACATTGTGCTTGGAACCCAGGCAAGCCTCGAGCATTCTAAGCCTCCTATCTCTTATAAATGCACTTTCAGTATATATTTTGTCTTGTGCCTTAGGTTATAGGAGATGTTTTTGAAACCGTTCTTTGCATGAGCTACCTTGTCCACAATTTATATTAATGTACCCTTACTAGTATGTGTAGGTCATTCCATGCTTAGACCAGAAGTCCGGTGATTACTGTCACCTTGAGAATAGTTGGCTACTCGACACGGTTGGCTATATTTGCTATCGAGCAAAAAGAACCTCATGGTAATGAATAATTAGAGACCGGGCCAGATCCGTGTGTTGTTGGATAGTAGGCTCAAATTATGTTTGATCCCGCCTATGTCGATTAAGGACAATTACGCTGTCCGGACCTTGGTTGAGATTGAACGCATCTCTCACATAACCGCCGGATAACTCATTCCCATCGTGGAAGCCAAGCAACTCTAGTCGGCCGATCTGAACTAAGGTTGGCATCATTGAGGGGAGCAAGTATGCGCCGGGACAGGATTGACCGTGGGCGTGCATGGCCCGAGCGGCCAAGCTTCCGGCCGTCCCCGTGGCTTTGTGTTCCGGATCAAACCCATGGTATCCCGAAGAGGGTAAAAGGTGACCTAAGGTGATATGACCACGCCAACACACGGGCGACCTCGCCGACCTCTCCAACCATCTATCCCACCACTACATCACCCCAAAGAGTCCCTTCGGGACCCGATCACTCATATTTAGCCATGTTCTCTAATTAAATTGGAGCAGCGATTGTTGCAAAAGAATCAAGAACCAAAGCCTCCCTCAAATGATATTGAACTTGCATCACTTGAAGTGGAAGCATTTGCATTGGTATTGCCTTCAATGAACTTCATGTTGCATGTTAAACAATGAAATGTCAAAGATCACTATCCATGACCATCACCCGATCATCTTCTTCATCAAAAATTAGGGCCGGGTCATAATTTCACCCTCTTTTGTGTTTTCTTCGCGATCCTGCATCACACAAGGAAAAAAGACCACAAGAAGGTATTATCATGTTAGTAGTAAATTCCTCACACAATTCCTCTTTTTTCACCAACTTTTGTGTATCTCTCTCACACTGAATTTTGTGGCTCTCCCTCTTCACATATGGTGGAATCTCTTTGTTTTCATGCTGATCTCTCATGCTCGCTTTGTTTGGTGGCTCTTTTTTCAGATATGGTGGAATCTCTCTTCCATTTTGAACTCTCACACTCAATTTTGGTTGGTGGCACTCTTTCTCACATGAGTGTTGCTTGTCCATAGGACCTTTCTCACTTGCTAGGCCTTTTCTTTTGGTGGAAGCACAATTATCGCCATCACCAATGAGCACACGGGGAGGGGGGAGAACTATGCCCACGAGCACCTCCACCATGTTGTCCAAGATCGTGGCCAAACAAACCACCATGAGATTTGTTTGGGCTATGTTGTTGTGGAGCCCGATGGCGCAAAGTGTAGATAGGCGCTTATCTAACATCCTCTCCATGCCGTGGCAACAATGAGTTCTCAAATTGCCGCAGAATTCATTGTGAGAGTGGTGGTTCTTTTTCTCTTTGTTCACCACCACAAACACTTGAATTTTGTCCTGCCATGTTAGGATTTATTGGAGGAAAAAGTGGAATAGGAAAAATTTTGTGGAA